>JAPDOI010000138.1:195000-375000 GCA_029168955.1 Aplectana chamaeleonis | reverse complement strand
CGCCGGTAAAAGTGGGCGGGACCCAACTGTAAGCCCACAGAGCACCGGGAACTGTGGGCGGGACCCAAGTTGGAGTGCACAGCGCGCCGGTAAAAGTGGTCGGGACCCAACTGGGAGTCCACAGAGCGCCGGGAACTGTGGGCGGGACCCAAGTGGGAGTGCACAGCGCGCCGGTAAAAGTGGGCGGGACCCAACTGAAAGTCCACAGAGCGCCGGGAACTGTGGACGGGACCCAAGTAGGAGTGCACAGTGCGCCGGTAAAAGTGGGCGGGACCCAACTGGGTGTCCACAGAGCGTCGGGAACTGTGGACGGGACCCAAGTAGGAGTGCACAGCGCGCCGGTAAAGTGGGCGGGACCCAACTGTAAGCCCACAGAGCACTGGGAACTGTGGGCGGGACCCAGAGTTGGAGTGCACAGCGCGCCGGTAAAAGTGGGCGGGACCCAACTGGAAGTCCACAGAGCGTCGGGAACTGTGGGCGGGACCCAAGTAGGAGTGCACAGCGCGCCGGTAAAGTGGGCAGGACCCAACTGGGAGTCCACAGAGCGTCGGGAACTGTGGACGGGACCCAAGTAGGAGTGCACAGCGCGCCGGTAAAAGTGGGCGGGACCCAACTGTAAGCCCACAGAGCACCGGGAACTGTGGGCGGGACCCAAGTTGGAGTGCACAGCGCGCCGGTAAAAGTGGGCGGGACCCAACTGTAAGCCCACAGAGCACCGGGAACTGTGGGCGGGACCCAAGTGGGAGTGCACAGCGCGCCGGTAAAAGTGGGCGGGACCCAACTGAAAGTCCACAGAGCGCCGGGAACTGTGGACGGGACCCAAGTAGGAGTGCACATCGTACCGGTAAAAGTGGGAGGGATCCAACTGGGAGTCCACAGAGCGTCGGGAACTGTGGACGGGACCCAAGTAGGAGTGCACATCGTACCGGTAAAAGTGGGCGGGACCCAACTGGGAACGCGTAGGGGGCCGGAAAAAATGGTCGGGACCCAAGTAGGAGTGCACAGCGCACCGGTAAAAGTGGGAGGGATCCAACTGGGAGTCCACAGAGCGTCGGGAACTGTGGACGGGACCCAAGTAGGAGTGCACATCGTACCGGTAAAAGTGGGCGGGACCCAACTGGGAATCCACAGAGCGTCGGGAACTGAGGATGGAACCCAAGTTGGAGTGCACAGCGCGCCGGTAAAAGTGGGCGGGACCCAACTGGGAGTCCACAGAGCGTCGGGAACTGTGGACGGGACCCAAGTAGAAGTGCACAGCGCACCGGAAAAAGTGGGAGGGACCCAACTAGGAGTCCACAGAGCGTCGGGAACTGTGGACGGGACCCAAGTAAGAGTGCACAGCGCGCCGGAAAAAGTGGGCGAGACCCAACTGGGAGTCCACAGAGCGTCGGGAACGGTGGACGGGACCCAAGTAGGAGTGCACAGCGCGTCGGTAAAAGTGGTCGGGACCCAACTGGGAGTCCACAGAGCGTCGGGAACTGTGGACGGGACCCAAGTGGGAGTGCACAGCGAGCCGGTAAAAGTGGGCGGGACCCAACTGGAAGTCCACAGAGCGCCGGGAACTGTGGACGGGACCCAAGTTGGAGTGCACAGCGCGCCGGTAAAAGTGGTCGGGACCCAACTGGGAGTCCACAGAGCGCCGGGAGCTGTGGACGGGACCCAAGTGGGAGTGCACAGCGCGCCGGTAAAAGTGGGCGGGACCCAACTGGAAGTCCACAAAGCGCCGGGAACTGTGGACGGGACCCAAGTGGGAGTGCACAGCGCGCCGGAAAAAGTGGGAGGGACCCAACTTGGAGTCCACAGAGCGTCGGGAACTGTGGACGGGACCCAAGTAGGTGTGCACAGCGCGCCAGTAAAAGTGGGCGGGCCCCAACTGGGAGTCCACAGAGCGCCGGGAACTGTGGACGGGACCCAAGTTGGAGTGCACAGCGCGCCGGTAAGAGTGGGCGGGACCCAACTGGAAGTCCACAGAGCGCCGGGAACTGTGGACGGGACCCAAGTTGGAGTGCACAGCGCGCCGGTAAAAGTGGGCGGGACCCAACTGGAAGTCCACAGAGCGCCGGGAACTGTGGACGGGACCCAAGTAGGAGTGCACAGCGCGCCAGTAAAAGTGGGCGAGACCCAACTGGGAGTCCACAGAGCGTCAGGAACTTTGGACGGGACCCAAGTTGGAGTGCACAGCGCGCCGGTAAAAGTGGGCGGGACCCAACTGGGAGTCCACAGAGCGTCGGGAACTGTGGACGGGACCCAAGTTGGAGTGCACAGCGCGCCGGTAAAAGTGGGCGGGACCCAACTGGGAGTCCACAGAGCGCCGGGAACTGTGGGCGTGACCCAAGTTGGAGTGCACAGCGCGCCGGTAAAAGTGGTCGGGACCCAACTGGGGAGTCCACAGAGCGCCGGGAACTGTGGGCGGGACCCAAGTGGGAGTGCACAGCGCGCCGGTAAAGTGGGCGGGACTCCAACTGGAAGTCCACAGAGCGCCGGGAACTGTGGACGGGACCCAAGTGGGAGTGCACAGCGCGCCGGAAAAAGTGGGAGGGACCCAACTTGAGTCCACAGAGCGTCGGCAACTGTGGGCGGGACCCAAGTAGGAGTGCACAGCGCGCCAGTAAAAGTGGGCGAGACCCAACTGGGAGTCCACAGAGCGTCGGGAACTTTGGACGGGACCCAAGTTGGAGTGCACAGCGCGCCGGTAAAAGTGGGCGGGACCCAACTGGAAGTCCACAGAGCGCCGGGAACTGTGGACGGGACCCAAGTTGGAGTGCACAGCGCGCCGGTAAAAGTGGGCGGGACCCAACTGGGAGTCCACAGAGCGTCGGGAACTGTGGACGGGACCCAAGTAGGAGTGCACAGCGCGCCAGTAAAAGTGGGCGAGACCCAACTGGGAGTCCACAGAGCGTCAGGAACTTTGGACGGGACCCAAGTTGGAGTGCACAGCGCGCCGGTAAAAGTGGGCGGGACCCAACTGGGAGTCCACAGAGCGTCGGGAACGGTGGACGGGACCCAAGTTGGAGTGCACAGCGCGCCGGTAAAAGTGGTCGGGACCCAACTGGGAGTCCACAGAGCGCCGGGAACTGTGGGCGGGACCCAAGTGGGAGTGCACAGCGCGCCGGTAAAAGTGGGCGGGACCCAACTGGGAGTCCACAGAGCGCCGGGAACTGTGGGCGGGACCCAAGTGTTAGTGCACAGCGCGCCGGTAAAAGTGGGCGGGACTCAACTAGGAGTCCACAGAGCGCCGAGAACTGTGGACGGGACCCAAATGGGAGTGCACAGCGCGCCGGAAAAAGTGGGAGGGACCCAACTTGGAGTCCACAGAGCGTCGGGAACTGTGGACGGGACCCAAGTAGGAGTGCACAGCGCGCCAGTAAAAGTGGGCGAGACCCAACTGGGAGTCCACAGAGCGTCGGGAACTTTGGACGGGACCCAAGTTGGAGTGCACAGCGCGCCGGTAAAAGTGGGCGGGACCCAACTGGAAGTCCACAGAGCGCCGGGAACTGTGGACGGGACCCAAGTTGGAGTGCACAGCGCGCCGGTAAAAGTGGGCGGGACCCAACTGGGAGTCCACAGAGCGTCGGGAACTGTGGACGGGACCCAAGTAGGAGTGCACAGCGCGCCAGTAAAAGTGGGCGAGACCCAACTGGGAGTCCACAGAGCATCGGGAACTTTGGACGGGACCCAAGTTGGAGTGCACAGCGCGCCGGTAAAAGTGGGCGGGACCCAACTGGGAGTCCACAGAGCGTCGGGAACGGTGGACGGGACCCAAGTTGGAGTGCACAGCGCGCCGGTAAAAGTGGTCGGGACCCAACTGGGAGTCCACAGAGCGCCGGGAACTGTGGGCGGGACCCAAGTGGGAGTGCAGAGCGCGCCGGTAAAAGTGGGCGGGACCCAACTGAAAGTCCACAGAGCGCCGGGAACTGTGGACGGGACCCAAGTAGGAGTGCACAGCGCGCCGGTAAAAGTGGGCGGGACCCAACTGGAAGTCCACAGAGCGTCGGGAACTGTGGGCGGGACCCAAGTAGGAGTGCAGAGCGCGCCGTTAAAAGTGGGCGGGACCCAACTGGGAGTCCACAGAGCGTCGGGAACTGTGGACGGGACCCAAGTAGGAGTGCACAGTGCGCCGGTAAAAGTGGGCGGGACCCAACTGGGAGTCCACAGAGCGTCGGGAACTGTGGACGGGACCCAAGTAGGAGTGCACAGCGCGCCGGTAAAAGTGGGCGGGACCCAACTGTAAGCCCACAGAGCACCGGGAACTGTGGGCGGGACCCAAGTTGGAGTGCACAGCGCTCCGGTAAAAGTGGTCGGGACCCACCTGGGAGTCCAGAGAGCGCCGGGAACTGTGGGCGGGACCCAAGTGGGAGTGCACAGCGCGCCGGTAAAAGTGGGCGGGACCCAACTGAAAGTCCACAGAGCGCCGGGAACTGTGGACGGGACCCAAGTAGGAGTGCACAGTGCGCCGGTAAAAGTGGGCGGGACCCAACTGGGAGTCCACAGAGCGTCGGGAACTGTGGACGGGACCCAAGTAGGAGTGCACAGCGCGCCGGTAAAAGTGGGCGGGACCCAACTGTAAGCCCACAGAGCACCGGGAACTGTGGGCGGGACCCAAGTTGGAGTGCACAGCGCGCCGGTAAAAGTGGGCGGGACCCAACTGGGAGTCCACAGAGCGTCGGGAACTGTGGGCGGGACCCAAGTAGGAGTGCAGAGCGCGCCGTTAAAAGTGGGCGGGACCTAACTGGGAGTCCACAGAGCGTCGGGAACTGTGGACGGGACCCAAGTAGGAGTGCACAGTGCGCCGGTAAAAGTGGGCGGGACCCAACTGGGAGTCCACAGAGCGTCGGGAACTGTGGACGGGACCCAAGTAGGAGTGCACAGCGCGCCGGTAAAAGTGGGCGGGACCCAACTGTAAGCCCACAGAGCACCGGGAACTGTGGGCGGGACCCAAGTTGGAGTGCACAGCGCGCCGGTAAAAGTGGGAGGGACCCAACTTGGAGTCAACAGAGCGCCGGGAACTGTGCACGGGACCCAAGTAGGAGTGCACAGCGCACTGGTAAAAGTGGGAGGGGCCGAACTGGGAGTCCACAGAGCGTCGGGAACTGTGGACGGGACACAAGTGGGAGTGCACAGCGCGCCGGTAAAAGTGGGCGGGACCCAAGTGGGAGAGCGCAGGGCGCCGGGAACTGTGGACGGGACCCAAGTAGGAGTGCACAGCGCGCCGTTAAAAGTGGGCGGGACCCAACTGGGAGTCCACAGAGCGTCGGGAACTGTGGACGGGACCCAAGTAGGAGTGCACAGTGCGCCGGTAAAAGTGGGCGGGACCCAACTGGGAGTCCACAGAGCGTCGGGAGCTGTGGATGAGACCCAAGTAGGAGTGCACAGCGCGCCGGTAAAAGTGGGCGGGACCCAACTGTAAGCCCACAGAGCACCGGGAACTGTGGGCGGGACCCAAGTTGGAGTGCACAGCGCGCCGGTAAAAGTGGGAGGGACCCAACTTGGAGTCAACAGAGCGCCGGGAACTGTGCACGGGACCCAAGTAGGAGTGCACAGCGCACCGGTAAAAGTGGGAGGGGCCGAACTGGGAGTCCACAGAGCGTCGGGAACTGTGGACGGGACACAAGTGGGAGTGCACAGCGCGCCGGTAAAAGTGGGCGGGACCCAACTGGGAGAGCGCAGGGCGCCGGGAACTGTGGACGGGACCCAAGTAGGAGTGCACAGCGCGCCGTTAAAAGTGGGCGGGACCCAACTGGGAGTCCACAGAGCGTCGGGAACTGTGGACGGGACCCAAGTAGGAGTGCACAGTGCGCCGGTAAAAGTGGGCGGGACCCAACTGGGAGTCCACAGAGCGTCGGGAACTGTGGATGAGACCCAAGTAGGAGTGCACAGCGCGCCGGTAAAAGTGGGCGGGACCCAACTGTAAGCCCACAGAGCACCGGGAACTGTGGGCGGGACCCAAGTTGGAGTGCACAGCGCGCCGGTAAAAGTGGGAGGGACCCAACTTGGAGTCAACAGAGCGCCGGGAACTGTGCACGGGACCCAAGTAGGAGTGCACAGCGCACCGGTAAAAGTGGGAGGAGCCGAACTGGGAGTCCACAGAGCGTCGGGAACTGTGGACGGGACACAAGTGGGAGTGCACAGCGCGCCGGTAAAAGTGGGCGGGACCCAACTGGGAGAGCGCAGGGCGCCGGGGAAAGTAACGTGTGTCCTACAATGCCGAGCAGGTGCGATGGGCAGAAAGGTCATGAACGTCCTGTTTTCGGGTCTATCCTAGACGGGGGGGCACCCAAGACTTATTGATAGAAATGAGGAAAACCTCTGATAAAAAATGCCTGATAGTGCTATCAATCATTGTTTTTATAAAAGCTCTACAGAAATTCTTCCTTAATCCCCTTTCACACTTGCCCGACCGACGTCGGACGACTCGCTATCGAATATGTACCATCTTTCCACCCTATCCTATCCATCTTATCTATCCTGACTCATCAAAATCGATAACGAGTCGTACGACCTCGGCCGGCAAACTTTGAAAGGGGCTTTACCAATCGGTGGTTCATTTAATTTGCCTTGAATCGTGGTTGGCCCCCCTACCCGTCTAGGATAGTGCCCTGTTTTCTTCTTCCTATCCTTTAAGGGAACCTTCGTTAAAATGAAATGAAATTTTCTAACTGTTTTGCTCCGCTACGAGAGGTTCATGATTTGGCGTAACAATATTCATGAGAAACTCGTTAAAAGAAGTGGAATACTTAGTGCATTTGATTTGTCATGGGATTTAACTCAGAAGAAACACTAAAAGCTCGATGAAATGATGTACCGTAGAATCGGATGTGCACTTTCTTACCAAAAATTGAAAATTGGGGTTGGTTTTGACAGGCCAAATCACTTTTTACTGAGCGCAGACATACGTTCATGAATCAGTCAAAAATGAAAATTATGGTGGGAGCCACAACATAATTTTTCAAGAAGCTCAGACTAGCAAACTTCGACAGTGAGCTATCAATAATTTTAGAGAGCGCGTGACTTGGCCTTTCAAAACGACACTCAATTTTTAATTTTTGGTAAGAAAGTGCACATCCGAATCTACGGTACATCATTTTATCGAGCTTTTAGTATTTCTTCTGAGTTAAATCCCATGACAAATGAAATGCATCAAGTATTTCACTTCTTTTAACGAGCTTCTCATAAATATTGTTATGCCAAATCATGAACCTCTCGAAGCGGAGCAAAACAGTTAGGTATTCGATTTTAGAATTATTCGGAGATTGTCGCTCTTCGAATATTCGACTTTTCGAATAAATAGTCGACTTTTTCAATCGAGTGTCGAATAAATAGTTGAATTTTTTTATTCTTCTTTTCCAGTCAGTGAAAAAGGCCAAAGCTTTCGCTTTTTTCCCTACTTTCCAGAAAAAAGGCTGACTGGTTCTAGCTAGCATCATCGCTTCTTACTTTTAGGATTAGATGAAGCTGTTGAATAGGCAAGCAAACAAAATGTACTCACGAGATGGTTAACTATATTAAAAATATTTTTTTCGAATTGATATGTAATATTGTCCGTTCGACTACCGTCGAGGAGTACAGACCGCAATAGCACGTATGAGGCCGGGAAAAGCCACGGGGCCCGGTGATCTGGCGGCTAATGCGTCTTTCACAGTCTGCCGGACGACGTCGTCAGGCACGTTAAGGGCTCTGCAGAGTTGCGCCGCGGCGAGTGCCGCTGCGGCACGGCAGTGTTGGAGAATGGGACGCCACGCAGCGGGCGAGAGCGGGAGTGCAGCGGCGCAGGTATCTCGCAGTGTTCTCGTCGCCGCGACAGCAGCGGCTGCCAGAGCGACGTCGCCAGCGAGCGGCGACGAAGAATGATCTGGACCGTTTCTATCGTCGGCGAGGAGCGCCGCTATCAATCTTTGCAATGTATTTTTCCGTTGTTTATTCATCCACGCGAACTTTTTCTATTTTTACTCTCATTTGATGTAGTGATCGCATGCATCCATAAATGCTTGAACGCCTTTTCATTCGTTCGTGGCTTTTTTAACACTTAATGGACCGCGTGTCCACACTGCGCACCCACGGCTGTTTTGCTCCTGGGACCTCGTGTCCACACTGCGCACCCACGCCAAAAACTCGGTTTTTTCGTTTTACTTCGAGAAAAGCGAATTCCTTCCAATTATTGCTTTTATATCTGTGCTTAAATTAGCTTCCCTAACTGGTATGAAGATATAGAGCGCCACATATCTCTTTTTAACATAGGCAATGTATATTGGGGGTGTGTATACCAGTCTGTTAGTACCTGCTCGTTGGTGCCCCTGCTTCTACTGAACCCAGCAGACGTTTGAGTGTACACAGGGAACGTTCGAGCGATATAGCGTGCACAACTATATCGCGAAAGTATCCCGCACATTGCATAAAGGTGTAGCCGTCCGGCACACCAATGCCTCTGGTCCATAACACCTTAGGATCCGTACCTAGGGAGTTCATGGAGTCTTTGATCACAAGCCACAGTTTCGCCACCCTGAACTTTCGATCGCACTCGAAAGATATCCAAAAAACTGCGCTATCCACACTTCTGAGCTATTTCCATGCACCGTTTGCTGCTTTGCAGGAAACCCGCCTCAAGGATAGACCCGTCATCAGCGTCGGAGAGTGCACCATCTACTGCGGTAACACTGACGATAGGAGAGTGGGAGGCCGTGCAATAGCTGTAAGGAAGGATTTCAATGGTATGGTCGAGGAGTTTGGCTCGACGTCGTACCGGAATGCATTCGTACGACTGCGGGATCACAGAGGATTCAATCTGTGGATAGTGAGTGCTCATGCGCCCACTGAAACCGCCGGAGACAATTCGAAGGATGCGTTTTATGAGGAACTCAATACGTTGCTGGCCAGGATACCTTGTCTACATGCTGTTGTCGTGGGGATTGACGCAAATGCGAAGATGGAACTTGATCAGGAATCCGAAGTACTCGGTAAATGGTTCTACCCAGTGGAGCAAACATCGTACAATGGTTACCGCCTTGTCGACTTTTGTGAACGCAATGGTCTGATTATTGCATTGACATTCAAGAGGAATCATCGCCGCCATCAGCTTACGTGGCAGGGACCAACCCAGCTATCTCCAGAAGAGCAGCGGAAGCGCAAGATGACAACTTTGAAACTACAGCTTGACTATGTCCTGACGAGGAGTATTCCAGTATCGGACATTTGAAGATCTAGAGCTGTGTGGGATGTCGCATTTGATTCGGATCACCGTCCTGTTCTGTTGAACTTCACTGCGAGGATTCATAAGAGGTAGCAAGAACTCAGCCTCTCCAGAGGATTGACACGACAAGTCTCAGAGATGAAGAGTGCAGAAGGAATTTTCGACAACGCGTTTCTATTCACATCGGAGTACGGACTAAGAAGAAACTTTGCGACGCGGATTCTTTTGTCAAGTGCATCCAGGACGCTTTGAAAGAGGCACTCTCGGTTGTACAACCTAAGGAGGAGTTCGCCTACGTCTAAGAGGAAACAACATCTACCTACACCAGAGTATGTGCTCTCCGAACTGCAGAAAACTTCGTGGAGGAGAAGCGTCTGAGAAGGAAGTTGCGTCGGCAGCTTCAAAGTGACCGCGAACGAGAGTGGACGTGTAGAGCTAAGGAGTTTGAGAAGGCTTGGGAGAAGAAGAATCCGAGGAAAGCCTACAAGTTGCTACGACAGTATAGCGGGAAGATGAAGAGATGTTCTCCTGTCTTGAACACTACCAATGGAGTTGCAGTTGGTGATGCGACGCTGCCAATATGGAAGGATTACTTCAGTTCACTACTGAATCGTCCAGCGCCATCAGTACCTGAGCTCCCGCATGTTCAGAGAGCACATTACGATGTCAGTGAGGAACCGTCGACTGAGTCTGAAGTTTTGGATTGTGTTCGGAAAATGAAGAATGGAAAGGCAGGTGGAGATGAAAACATCACAGCTGAAATGCTGAAAGCTCTTCCTCCGTCTGGATTTTGTGAAATGACCAACACCATTCGTGCTATATGGATGAGCGAAAGGATACCCGATTCGTGGAGACATGCGATCATCGTACCTCTCCACAAGAAGTTATCCGTCACGGATCTTAAGAACTGCAGAGGAATCTCTCTACTTCGTGTCATGTACAAGGTTTTGGAACGTATCATTCTCGAGCGACATATCAAACATCGTGAAAGAACGACCAGAGATGAGCAAGCCGGTTTTTGACCTGGAAGATCGACCATCGACCAAGTGTTCGTCGTGAGAAGAGTAATTGAATCGTGGCAGCGGTATTCGAAGCCATTACAGCTTGCTTTTTTGGACTTTGAAGCCGCGTCCGACTCTCCTCATCGTGATCGATTGCTCAATGCTCTGCGAGCAGATGGAGTCCCGGAAAGTATGTTCGGTTAATCGAGGTCATGAACGAAGGAACAACAGCAGCAGTTCGCACACCTGTCGGATTTACGTCAGCTTTCGAGGTGAAAACACGAGTAAGGCAAGGAGCCGTTGCAGGACCTTTTTTCCAACTTCGCCGTTGATGACATCATGCGTAGAGTTGCAGAATAGTTTCCTGCGGATGTGATCCTGACACCATCAGGACGCTCCCTTGTCGACCTGGAGTACGCCGACGACATTGTGTTATCCGCTGAAAACAACGCAAAACTGCAAAGGATTGTGAACCTCGTTTCGAAGTGTGCCGCAGCCTATGGACTTCGTCTTCGTCCCGACAAATGCAAGCAGATGTGGGTCTCTCAGAGGCTTTCAACGGGGGTTTGTGTGGACGGACAACGTATCGAACTGGTGGACGATTTCTGTTATTTGGGCTGTTTGCTGAAGAACGATGGTAGTTATGCAGCGGATATTTGACAACGATGTGCGAAAGCCACGACTGCATTTAATTCTCTAACCAAGTGTTTGTGGTCTACCTCCATCGCGAAGGAAGTCAAGTTGCGCGTCTACCTATCCGCTATTCGCCCTATCATGATGTACGGATCGGAGACGTGGGCAGCACCGAAAACGCAGATGGAAAGGTTGGATTGCACGGAGAGGAAGCTTTTTAGGCGTTTGCTTGGATTTTTCTGGCCGCGTGTATGCCATAACGAAGACCTTTTCAAGGAAATCGACGCAGTACATCAACGCTTGACACGAGTGAGGTGCCAGCATCTCCTAATGCCATCTCGAGCAGCAATGGAAAGTCGACTTCGACTGCTCGGGCATATACTAAGAAGAACGCCTGATCGTCTCGTACAACACGCTTTGAGAATGCTTGTAAATCCTGTCTGGAAACGGCCACCTGGGTTTACGCGAAAGTTCTGGACGGATGTGGTTAAAGAGGATTTAAAGTCACTCGGCATCGAAAGACAGTTGTTTCGTTTTGCAGGAAATGGAATAGTGACAGCTGGATGGAATGTGTTCAAATTGTGGCTGAAGACCGTGAAAAATGGACACGGCTGACTACTAGGACAGCACACCTCGGGGAAGATGCGGAATGACCGCGTCAGGCGAAAGCCAACCGATTTAGTCAAAGTAAGTCAATAGGCAATTATAATAATAAATCAGTTTAAAAACTCACTAAAGTAATTGGCCGTGGAGCGCGCCAGTCCGCTACGGGGGCTAGCAGTGGAACGCACGGTTTCCTAAGTGTTAATGTGACCAATTCCATTTCACTTTCAAAATAATTGATTTCACTTTTTGTGGCATATTATCGATTCTCCCGAGAAGTTCTGAATAAGCGTCGCAATTAGATTTTATGTTTACCGCTTCTGAGAGCATATCCTTTGATTTTTTTAAATGACGAAAATTTTCGAAAAAAAAACACATGGAAGTTCAGCAGCTTTTTAGAAGCTTTTCAGTTCTTGGCGCCTATTAAGTTTAAATTTCTGTTCAAGTGTGATTTCATGGTTTTTGAAATCATTAATGTTCGAATTTCGGCGTATAATGAATGAGTTTGTACGTAATGAAGGAAAATGAAGAACGACGGCAGGCGTCGCCGCCACTCTGCGAGGCATTGAAGTGCGCTGCCGCGTCAGGTTTTGGCCACGCCCCGATACTCTCGCTCGGCGGCATGCAGCCGGGCAGTGCAACTCGGCAGAGCTCTTACTCGGACACAGTCAAAACCTGACCGCACGCAAATGGCGGACCGCCACCGGGATGGGCGTTGGTGGAACCGGTTTCCGCTCGCGGTCCGTCCGCAAGCTCCCGCGGTCAGTCCGCGAGCTACCGCGGTCAGTCCGCGAGCTCCCGCGGTTGGTCTAAATAAAACCACCGTTGGTCCGCTAGCTCCCGCGGTCAGTTCAGAACGCCTTGCTGTTCGTCCGGAAGGTTCCGCGGTTTTTCCGGAAAGTCACGCGGAAAGCCCGAATTCAGCCACTGTCAGACCGCGAAATTTCGCGGTTGCTCTGTAAATTACCCGCGGTTGATCATTTAAGGTTGTCCACTGTCGGTACGTAAAGACCCACGGTTAATCCAGATTAGGCCACTGTTAGTTCAAAAGCTTTCTGCAGTTAGTTGGAAACCTGTCATTGCTGTTCTTCCAGCTTCCGCGGCTAGCCCGCAGGCAGCAGTTATTCATCGGCCAGCTTAAGCGGTTATAACGCATACTGCATAGGAAAGCTTGAAGACGGCCCCATATAATCCTGTGCTCCCTTATCCGCAAGATGAGATGTAGCGTTCTTAATCACAACATAAAGGAATCCATCCGTCTCAAGCTCCACCCACCTTTAGGTTTACCGGATTTAAATGCCGCGAAGCATGTTGTGGTTGCAGAAACAGACTCCTTTCAGATTTATTATTTCACGTGAATAATACTACATTCGAATGAAAAAAGGATATGGGAATCGTCGAAATGATTATCATCTCATAAAGGTGATGAGATCGCGAGCAGAGATCAGGAGCATCAAGTGGTTCATGCCTGGGTCGAAAGTTCGTCTCCATTGCTCCGACGCTGAAAATACAGCTTTCATTAGTTATGATCTTAAGACATTATTTCCATTTCGCGGTGGAGTTCACACCGTCAATTCCAGCAAAATTTGATTTATCATAATTTTCATTTATTAGTAATAGTTGATTCCTATAGTATTCATGGGTTGCACATTCCAAACATCCCGGCGGGATGCTGACGGGGATGCGGAAGGGATGTTGTCGGGCGTGGGAGGAAATAGTTCATCGCAATGTGATAAAGTGAGCTTCTAGTAATCAGCGAGCGTATCAACCTACCACTCATTGATCTGGTTCCGTTGAGGCGCGACGCGAGAAAATCCTAACGTGTGTAGGAAGGAAAGACGGGAGATGCCGTGGAGCGCGCTTCCCGCATTAATGTTTGCCTTCACTTCCCGTCGCTCCCCCCCATCGCACCCTCCCGACTATAATTTTCGCAGCGTACCACTCAGGGATGAGCGGAAACCCGCATTCGGATTTCCGAATTCCGATTTCCGCAGGTTTTTAGGCCGCGGAATTCCGTTTTCCGATTTCCGAAAAATGGGTGCGGAAATCGGAACAAAATGTGGAAATAATCTTACCCGGCATCCACTGACAGAATCTGACGAGTTGAGACTTACCAACTTCTATCAAAACCTGTTAGAGCAACTCAATTTTCATGGGCTCCAGGGATATACGCAATTAGAACTCTGTAATTCGTTTGTCGTTCAACGAGTCAAAACCCTTGTTAATCGTTAGTCGTAATCGTTATTCCTTAGAAATCCAGACTTTGACAATTGGCACCGCTAAAGCCGAAAAAAGCAATCCAGAGTGAAATGGAAAGAAGGCATCAATAGCTGGGTGGATTACCAAAACTTGATATACGGATCCTATAGAGAACGAAGTTTTAACCTTAGATATACACATAATTCACGGTCTCAATGAGAGCTCACTACACAAGGGTATGCGTTTTCGGGTTTCGTCCTTCTGGCAAGAGTGTTGATTGTCGAGAAAGATCGAGAAAACTGAGAACTTTTTTTCGCTTCAGAATACGTGCAATCAACCGAATGATGATCGTGACCTGCCGGCAGTGCATACTAAAAACGTTCTATGTAGTGAATGTTTCGCTTCAACGGATGTAGATGCAGTGCAGGCGACCTGTAGACACTTTGATCCGTTATAGACTGACTCAAACAACACGCCGCTCAACGCTCAACTAGAACGCCTGCGTCGTCAGCGAGATAGTGGCCGTGGAGCCGAAAATTCAAAGTTCTGTCGCCCGCAGTAGTGACTGTCGCGATCGAGTAGCTGTTATATAGCCGGGCAACAAGCCGCTTTTCAGAAGCCGCCGAATCTCAAAGAATCGGGCAACGAGCCCCTCTGAATTTTCTTGACTGAGCGTGTAGCACAAACTCTCCGCTTCCCGTCGCGCCGTGCGGCCAGCGCGCCGAGCGCCATCTGGAGCCTTCAGCGGTTGGGAGGGCCAAGTACAATAAACTGGGTCATTGAACCAACGGCATTGCCAACATCTGAGGCATGTTTCAAAAAAGCTTTCCCTTGGAAATGGGCGTGGTTGGCGTCGAGCCTCATTTTTAAAGCGATTTTCCTACGCGTTGGGCACTATCTCGCCTTTCTCATCGCGATAAGCACGCTCTCGTGTCAGGAGGGTAAGCACATGCTTATCGCGTGTTTCAAGAGAAAATGGGCGTATCTGCGTAAGCGTTGAGCTCCTTTTTGTCTGGGAATAAGGTTAGCGACCGTTCTGTGATTGCTGCAACGCAACCCTTTGGTCGGAGTCATAAGCCCCGCGACCATCGACAGCGACAGTGCATATCGACATTCGGTCGATATTGATGGTAAAGACTGCTTTGCGTTGCTCGTCGCTAGAAGTATGATCCCGGCCTTCGTATTGACATGGCGCGTCACACACGAGAACTGGTGCGTACCTCAGACACCTGTAACTATCAATTGGCGTCTCTGCAAAAAAATTGTTCAAATCGAATTACCGATTCGAATTCTGTTTTTAAATGTTGTAGAACTCATGCTCGCGTAAAGCTATGGACGGCTTCCCAGGGTACTTTTCTGAAAATGTATTTTTTGAGTTCTTGAATACGACTGCGTAGAATGTTCTTAGACAGGCTCTGCGGCTTGTAGTTTGAAAAACTTGTTCAGGTTCGGGAACGGGTTCCGGTTTTTTATCAGCAGTACAGATATTCAGGGAATCGCCATCAGGACAATTAAGGGTTTTCTGCGAAAACGGCTAAATCTCACCGTTTGAGGGGTATAACGCTTCTGCTTAGCACGGAAGCGATTCCTCATCTTGGCGCCATAATATTTATATCCAAGACGTCAGAAGTCGTTTAGTTAGAAATCGTAGTGACAGTAGGTTATTAAGATCCTGGGCCACCTAAGCATGCATATAGGTATCTGGAACAACCAACGGCGAAATATTTTTCAAAGTTGGTGCGGTCCCCCCATAGGGGAGCGATGAGAGTGAATAATTATTTTCTTACGAATTTTCGGATAGTGCAGGAAATTTTCAAAAATTGTTCGTCGTTAGCTTTTAGACGTAACCCCGAAAAAGCCCGTCGGTCATTCAAGTCGTTAATCGTAAGTCGCAATTATGCACATCCCTGGAGTGATCCTCATGAGATCATAAATCTGATTAATAACGGTTTGGTGGTAAGGATGGATAAGTATCTGGGAAATGGTGGTTTGGTGGTGTTAGACCCGAGATTCAAGGACACATTTTTCGACGCCAGCAGCGAGTAAACTTCCGTTTTCCGATTCCGAAATCCGCAAATTTTGGGCCTCGGAATTTCGCTTTCCGATTTCCGAAATTTTGAAACTTCTTCCGATTTCCGGTTTTCGAATTCCGAAATTTTAATTTTGTTTCCATTTCCGATTTTCGATTTCCGAAATTTTAATTCTGTTCCGATTCCCGTTTTCCGATCTCCGGAATTCTAAATTATTCCTGGTACCACTGCGGCTGCTTGCAAAAGACGTTGAGTACTCCGTTACGAGAAAACGGGTTTTATTCAAATTTCCTGAATTCAAAAAAAATCCAAGTTTTTGCGAAAATAAAAAATCCGCGCAGAGGTTCCCCCGCATTGGGGGAATCTCTGCGTTGAAAATGACGATAAGAAATCTCGAAATTTTCCAAAACTCCGGAACAGGAAAAAAATCCTGTTCCGGGACCATAGAAGAAACAAAAGTGTCTGTGATAATAGGCAAGTTTGCTGACAAAAGACACTAAACCAAAAGTGGGAGAAAGCAATGTGGACCGGAAAATAAGCTCAGATAAGAATTTTTTTATAAACGCGGTTTATTTTCTGGAAATTAACAAAAATTGTTAATTTCCAGAAAATAAACCGCGTCAACCCGTTAATGCGTTAACACGTTAATTTTGCATTTCGTAAAAATAAAAAAAAACATTAACTGAACGCAGTAAAATCGATAAATCACCAGAGGTCACAAAAAACATCAAATAGACCTTCAGTTTACGTCAGCAGGACGTTGTGGAAAATGGTCAAGGCGTCATGTGGAGCGTGCGTCGCGTCGTAAAATTTAATTAGCCCTAATGTGGAATAAGCTCCGCGTCGTGCCCTCTTCGCTTAGCGTGAGCCGCGTGATAGAAAGTGAGTGGCGTTTTGTGTAGAGCGTGCGTCGCGTCGTGTCTGGAACGTCTTCCCAAGTGGTGCGCTATACTGTCTGGGAAATATAGAATGATATCTCAAAAACTTTGTAATCTACGGCATTTGATGCACTTCAGATCGGTTTTGTGTATGTGCACACTTGACGCAGATTTGTTCCCTTTCTCTGTATAGTCTATAGTACAGTTGCACACTTACTTATCAGCGAGAAACGGTCGGCAGAAGATAAATTTGATTGAATTCCTAGGCAGCACTCTCGTCACCAGCTGAGCGGGAGCTGTTGTGCTGCAATGCATTTCATGCACATTGATTTCCGACCAACAGCTTCTCGTTGATAAGTAGGTGTGGAATTTTGATGGACTACACTTTATGTCTTCATGTATCCAAAAATGCGGCAGGCATTTTTTATGTCTGTGGCAGAAGAGTATAAGGTGAGAAAAAAAGTGCGTCGACCGTTTATATGCAAAGACGGTTTGTAATTTCCGCTGTAGGCGGAAATCGGGGGTCTGGAAGCGAAGACCCCAGCCAGCCGTCAGGATGGCATGACGGCTGGTTACTGTGTAACCATAAGCCCCCATTTCCAACCCTCGTTTGATATCTTACTCGACCACAGAGATGTACATCAGGCTTCACATTTCCTTTTTGGGACGTGAAATCGAATGCTTTTGATATTGAGATAAAATAACGGAAGTAGATAAATAATGTAATGGGAAACGTTGAGATCAGCGATATATTTTACAACAAACGGAAATGACCGCGTCGTAAGCCGGTGCGACGCGCACGGCGCGGCGCCAGTTTTGAATTTTGTTTTTGGAGGAGATCAGTCAGTGCCACAATTCAACTGCAATTGGCGAACCCAAATCAACGCAATTTTACGACTTTTTCGTTAAGCGTTAATCGTTAATTTTTCCAAAAAAACCGCAGTAACCCGTAATCCGTTAACACGTTAACGTTATAACGCACAGCCCTGGTGTGCACCTTGAAAAGGGGATATGGCGCCAGCGCATCAGAAGAGCGGACACTGCTTCGAAGCGGGACAAACGCTTAAGAAGAAGAAGAAGGTTTTGAGGTGAGCAAGATGCCTAGAGGATGGACGGAATCCGTGATCAAAGGCAGGTTTTGCTATGAAAACGACTTTTGGGCTCTCTTCATGAGAATGTAGATTTGGTCATCACATGAGAAATAAATGAAAAAACCAAGAAATTTGCGGGGAAAACGTTCAAAAACAAGGTATAGCGGCTAATTACCGGTGTTGGCCGGCCTCTAGTTAGCGGGATTCTCATAATGCTTGCTTATCCGCCTTGTATTTCGCTGTTAAAGCAGTCAGTAGTCTCCAGCAATGCTCAGAATTTACTTTAGAAGCGAAGCAGGCATTTATTGAAATCTCGATAATTGGGGGCGGGCGGACGCCAAGCAACAACTTGGTCCTGAGCGTTTTTTTTTCTGCAACTTTTCACTTATCTTCGCATTGGTGATGGCCGAATCTTCCTTCTCATGGATAGCACAACAGCCGTTTTTATCGCGAACCCTGCCTTCAAACAACGCAGTGGGGTTCAAGCGATCCAAAGATTCTGGGCTTCAGTTGAATTTGCCGAGCAACAAGTATTTTAGGGCAACATGTCGCGAACCCTCGGGTTCACGATCTCTGAAAACCCGAAGTACGACCAGTCCCGAGTTTGTACGTGAGTGGCGGCGTGTCTTGCTACTCCAACGAACGACCAGTGTCTGGCACGTGAATGACATCATCATTTTACACCCCTTATGGCTCGTATAAAAGGGCCCCAAGTTTACTAACGGGGGCGCGCCAAACTGCTGGCACGTCACTCTGGGAATGTAAGGAGAAGACGAGCACAACAGATCACAGATCTGTTGGCGCTGCTCAGACCGGCCGGTGGACCCACTAGCCTTTCTAGAATAACTGGAATAACCAAAGTAATATGGAAGGGAAATTAACTAGAGTCTAAATAGCAAAACTAAAATTATCCTCAGTCTCTTGCTATGGGAAAGGTATAGATTGCGTTTGATAGCATACTTTATGTGTATGTGTAGATCCAATAAATATTTCAAAATACAAATCCATTGAACCACCAAACCCTCATGAGATTAGTGATGCAATTCTCAAAATGGTGCATCGGAGCCGGATGTAGAGAGCCTGAGCCCATTTCGCCTTTTAATGGTACATGCGCCACTCTCGAAATGACGCCGGTAGTGGAAACGTTGGTAACAAGCCTTCACAAGAGTAAACAGAAACCTCCAAGACAAGAAGACTCGTTCAGGCACGCTATTTCTGATCAACTTAACGTCCTAAACAAGACCTTCCGAAGAAAAAAAACCACCTTAGTACACCTATAGTCATAGCATCTTCCTACATGTGGTATACTTGCTGCGTTTAGTGCACAGAACAAGCGCGATCAGTACGGCTGGCCGTGCGGCGTTCGCGACACCACCGGCCAGCGCGGTTTGATCGCTTGCGAAGATTTACCTCCGCAGCTCCGTTCAACTAAGGGGCTAAATTGTACACGTGGACTCAGGTTTCACGTCACTTAAAAAAAGGTAAAATAATGTACATAAATTGTGAAGTCGAGACGGAGAACTCGTAGAAAACCCGGTGATGAATCCGAAAAGTCCATCTAGAGATGGTTCACTTGAAAGAAAACCCGGTGATGAATCCGAAAAGTTCATCTAGAGATGGTTCACTTGAAAGAAAACCCGGTGATGAATCCGAAAAGTTCATCTAGAGATGGCTAACTCGAAAGAAAACCCGTTGGTGGCCAAAAGGATCTTTGACCACGACGATGAATAAGGCCTACTCAAAGTAGTAGTCTGCTGAGATGGCACCGGCTAAAGTAGCAAAAATCGTGGCTGCAGACAATTCATCAGACTATTAAAAAGAGACAAACAAAAAGAAGAAATCAGATAAAGTTACTTACTAAATTATGAGGCAGATCGAAAGTGAAAAGAATTCTGATCGGTAAAGATGAGCGAACGTGGAACTCACAGACTGGTCATATGTAAAAAATGTCACGGTGATCGCAGATGTTCTCTGTGGTCGTACTCTGAGGTGACAGAAATTCCGGCGCAGATGAAAACCGGTGATAAGAGCCGGCGCCCAGTATATATATAGCACACGGCACAGGCCGTTACACTGGCCGGATTATCGACAACAGACATGTCGAAATCCAGCGAAACCTTGAAAACAGAAAAGCAGAAGATTACTAGACAACTAAATTATCTAGTAAAATTACTGGGAGAAACTGAAGAATTCGCAGATGCTTGGGTTTTTCCCACAAACATTAAAGAACTTCAAGAATTCTTGTTCAATAAATCCTTAATAGTAAAAGAACTGCTAAAAAGCCTTGAAGCGCAAACAGAGCAGCTTTTGAGGTACTATAATGAGGGCTACTGTACAATTCTCAGACACCTAGAAGAAGATAACACCATGGAATCTGAATTTGAAACCTACTGGAAATCGAAAAATGGAGAAAGACTCATTGAAGAAGCCAGAACAATGAGCCGCAATTTACAGAAACGATTATTAGAGATAGATGGTCAAGAAACTCGAATGAAACAACAGCTAAACCCGAACCAAAACCTGAGCCAACCAGTAGATGCTTTCACTACGCAACAAATGGGACGCATGCTCGATAAGCGTCTCATCGGAAATGAAATCAAGATACCTGAATTTAGTGGAAAAATTTCTGACTTTGACAACTTCTGGGAACTCTTCAGCGAACTCGTGCATAGACAACCTTACTCAAACATAGAGAAATTCTCAATACTAGTCAGCTGCTGCAAGGAGACGCTGCAAGAGCACTAAAAATGATACCAAAGACAGGTGATGCATACGAGACGGCAATAGAACAACTATTAAGTCAATACAAGGACCCAAAAGGGTTACCATGACAACGATACATAAACTAAAATCGATGAAACTAACTCGAGATGATCCTCGGTCTCTTCGCAATACCCTAAACGACGTGGAAGCAATAGTTGCTACTCTGAGGAGACAAGGAGAAGTGGTCGATACCACACATATGATAAGCCTGGTAATGGAGGTGTTTCCTCAGAAGATTCAGGAGGAAGTGGCCCGTAAAGAATTTGACTCAGGACACGACTGGAATACGGAAGAACTCTTGAAACAATTGACGATAGTGGTGAGACGCAAAGAGCATCTGGAAAGCCGTAAAGATACTTCCAATTATGAAGAGCATTCATCAACCTTCCACACTCAAACTTATTCCACGACCTCGAACACTAGGTGTTGTGGATGTAATCTACATCACAAATTCCAGAACTGTAAGAAATATCCCACACCACAGTCGAAGGTCGAGCGAATGAAAGCCTTGAGTCTGTGCTGGAAATGCTTCAGTCCCAAACTTAGAACTATCTCGTGCATCAGAGGCTCATGCTACATATGCAGAGGAAATCACCACCCAGTTCTGTGTTTATCCGGGGCAAAAAGACAGGAAATGAGAGGGCGATCGAATGAAAGACGGTACAACTTCAGGAAAGACGTGATTATCCATCACGAGAACGAGCACGTTCACCTGGACAACACCTCTCACCGCGAAGCAGAAACCGAAATTGGGGCGGTCATCGCTCACCCCAGAACAATATACGCCCTTATGAAAATAACAACAGTGAGCTAAGATCATCCTTGAGATCCTCTTCTCCGAGGCAGGAGAGACGGCAGGTGCGTTTCTCCCAATCGCCATCTCCTACCCGCACGGCAGTGCACACTGTGAAAGTTATGACAAATTATTTTCCTACAAAGATCAAGTCGAAGACAGCTATTGGAAAACAAGAAGCAACGAAATACCAGAGCAAACGAGTCGCCTAATGGTAGTAACACTGCAAATTCCCAATGAAAAGAATAACATATTAGAAACAGTTCATGCCTTGCTAGATTCTGCATCCGATCAATCCTTCATAACTCAATCTTTAGTCTCTCGTCTCCACCTTAAACCAGTTTCGCAGAAAACAATCACAGTGACCACCTTTGGCGGAAGAGCTGAACGTAAAACGGTGAAAACGGTTAAAACCACGCTCTATAACTTTAAAGGAGAACGCCTTGAGGTTAACTTGTTAACGCACGACAATATCACTACAGATATAGAACTCGAAGAACTATCCGCCAATGACAAGGAGTCATTCCTACGTCATTTCCCCGGAGAGAATGTGTGTCTAGACAAAGAAACAATATTACCAGAAATCCTGATTGGAATAGACTATTTTAATTTGATTGTCCTTCTTGACGAAATAGGCTTCCGCCTTCCTTCTGGATTTTTTGTGATTCAGACAATGTTCGGACCAGTGATATCTGGATCTCGAACAGAGCAAGAAACTGGTATTCCCACAATTTCTGGCGCTGTCAATACATACAGCCTCATGACGTCGGCCGATAATGCTAACCCTGATTACTCAGAAACATGGAAATTGCAAAATGTTGGAATAGAAGACTATCGAAGTTGCGAAGAGGAAAATAAGCGCATTATCTCAGACTTTTTCTCGTCTGTTGAAATGCACGACGGAAAAATATATGCGAGATTCCCCTGCAAAGAAAATAAGCACCGTTTGTCTGATAACTATAATATGGCAGTTAGTAGGCTGCATCAACTCTTCAAAATTAGGGAGCGGAATCCAACTTGCTGGAAGAATTACTGCGAAATTATTGAGGAACAGCTTACAAAGAATATTGTGGAAGAAGCCCATCAGTTACCCGACCATGATAACCCATGCTATTACATACCACATCAGGCAGTCTTCAAAGAAAGCAGTGAGACAACTAAGACACGAATTGTTCTGGATGCATCATCAAAAATGAAAGGGAATTTCAGTCTTAATGACGTCATTCACCAGGGTCCTCTAATTTTACCGGATCTGTGCGGCATTCTGGTACGTGCACGGATAGGCAAAAAGATAATGATAGCTGATGTAGAGAAAGCTTTTCACATGATACACCTTCAGAAAAGTGAGCGGGATTCCGTAAGATTTCTGTGGCTCAAAAATACCGAAAAACCACCAACACCGGAGAATATACGTATACTACGGTTTTGTCGACATCCTTTCGGTATTACCGCTTCACCTTTCCTACTTGGGATTTCTATTCAATATGGAATATCTCAACAAAATGAATATAGCCAAGATCTATATGAGCAAATAAGCAAAAATTTATATGTGGACAATGTCCTCATGACAGACACATCCAACGAGTCTCTCTACGATAAATATCGGGCCTGCAAGAAAACGTTCATAAACATGTCAATGAACTTACGTCAATTTATGACAAACGATGAAAGCTGTAATGAAGCCATTGACTCCGAAGACATCTCGAGGAGCAAGCTTCATAAAATTCTTGGGATTCAATGGGACCCATCACAAGATGTATTTGTACTCAAGTGCAAATTGAGTTATAAAAAACAACCTACAAAAAGAAAAGTTCTACAACAAGCTCATGCCACATTCGACCCTCTGGGTTTTTTAGCGCCCCTAATTTTACCAGCTAAATTATTTCTGCAAGAACTATGGAGGCAAGACTATGAGTGGGACAATAATCTGAACTCTGAAGATGAGCAGGCTTGGCGGAATATTTGCGCAAGTGCAGACGGCTACGAAGCCAAGATCTGTCGCTCGATAAGCACAGGCGCTGAACGCAACATCTATGAATTCCATACTTTTGTGGATGCATCCGAAAAATCTTATGCAGCAACAGTATACCTGAGAACGATAGACCCCTGGGGAATCCTTCATTGTTCAATAGTCATGGCAAGACAGAGATTGGCCCCACTGAAGGATAAACACAAAACGATGACAATCCCAAGGCTAGAGTTAATTGCTATACTAATTGGCACACGCCTTACCGACTTCCTTTTGAAAGAAATAGGAGTAAAAATATGCTTAATCCGCCTCTACAGCGATTCCCAGGTGGCCCTCCACTGGGTGCAGTCTAAGGCGAGGTCAGGCACTTTTGTGGAAAACAGGTGCAAGGAAATTCGGGAAAGGATAGAAAACTGGAAGATCGTGAAAAAGATTCCGTGATAGGAAATCTTGCAGCTCGTGTAACACTCGGGAATGCTTTCACGAAGGCGCATTCTTATCTCAAAACAATCTCGGAAAAAAAAGCCGAGGTATTCGGAGATTTTGTGATAACTGCGCGGTATAAAATCACTTTTTCAACTTTGATATTTCGCTTAACTACTGAAAACTGAAAGTGGTAATGGAAGCAAACGCAAGAAATGCAGTCAATGAAATGGGAATTGCAAAACAGAGACTATCTCGCCGCCTCCACGACATTACAAGACTTCTTGTCCAATGTGAGCCTTATCAGGGAAACTGGAATTTTCCCACAGAACCACAAGAAATGCTCACTTTCCTCACCTTCCATCGCTCCAACCTCTATACCCTTATTCGCAATCTGCGATCAAAACTGAATTTGACGAGTACGTTGTTTGCCGCAGCTTTAGCAACTCCGAGCGAAATTCGAACTGCCGATCAAGATCACGCAGACAATTTAACTTTGGAGTTTTACGCTTACTGGAATCACAAGCATGGAAGAGAACTAACCGAACAAGCAAATGCAATGATAAATTCACTAAAAATCGAACTGCTCGAACTCGAGTGTATCTATGTGCCAAAATTTGTGTAAAAAAAATCTAGTGAATCTGGTAATTGGCAACTTTTTGGAATCCGAAACTGGACGATTTTTTTTGTACGATAAAAATCACCTTCGACGCGCCTGGCCTACATCCGACTTCCCGCACTTTCCACAGGAGTCATCGTATCGTCAGATTTTGTGCACAAGGATAACTACGGTGCCGATGTTTTTATTTGCTCAGATTTTTTTCTGTGTGTGTGCCATTCTTGCATCTGTGTTCTTTTTGTTTTGTTGGAAGATTACTGTTTTTTTTTTTACTGACTCTGAAAAGAGACTGGGGGGAGTCTGAACTATCTTATCAACTACTATTCGTAATTGTAACTGTAACTGTATCTGGACCAGTGATATCTGGATCCCTTCCATTAATTTCCGCAATGGCAAAAACAGCTAGTGGGGAGGATGCGTAGAACGGCATCATACACTTTTTATGAATACGCATAATGTGGACTACTTTTCTGCTCTCGGGAATGTCGCGAACCCTCGGGTTCACGATCTCTGAAAACCCGAAGTACGACCAGTCCCGAGTTTGTACGTGAGTGGCGGCGTGTCTTGCTACTCCAACGAACGACCAGTGTCTGGCACGTGAATGACATCATCATTTTACACCCCTTATGGCTCGTATAAAAGGGCCCCAAGTTTACTAACGGGGGCGCGCCAAACTGCTGGCACGTCACTCTGGGAATGTAAAGAGAAGACGAGAACAACAGATCACAGATCTGTTGGCGCTGCTCAGACCGGCCGGTGGACCCACTAGCCTTTCTAGAATAACTGGAATAACCAAAGTAATATGGAAGGGAAATTAACTAGAGTCTAAATAGGAAAACTAAAATTATCCTCAGTCTCTTGCTATGGGAAAAGTATAGATTGCGTTTGATAGCATACTTTATGTGTATGTGTAGATCCAATAAATATTTCAAAATACAAATCCATTGAACCACCAAACCCTCATGAGATTAGTGATGCAAATTCTCAAAACAACAAGTGATTTGTGGGGCAACGAGTGATTCTGCGAGGCAACAAGGGATTTTAGGGTCAGCAGCTGCTCTTTCGAGGCAACAAATGATTTTGCGGGGCGTCTAGTGATAGAGTGGGGCTACAAGTGGTTTTGTGGGCACAAATGCCCACAATCGCTCCACACTTTCCCTTTCGCTCCCCAGAGAAATGACTTGTCGCCTAGTTGTAACTAGGCAACAAGTGAGATTGTGTAGGGCTACACGCGAGGGAATGCTAGAGTTGGCCCTTAGCCTCGCCAGACTTAAGTTGGAAAGAGAGGAGAGCGTCAGAGAACGCGGAGCCGGTGAGATACAGAAGCGGGACAGACTCGCGCCAGACGCGCCTCTGAGAAATTCAGCCGCGAAATGTCTGCTTGCCGCGTAATAGCAATAGCCGCGAAATACCAGCCAATATTCTGCGAAAAAACTTTTTGTATGTTTTGAAACTTTTTCATTAGTATCTGTGCACGTCACAGATATTTGACCGAAGGAATCATGGAACTCGAACTTCTATGGGCGGCGTTGTATATCTACGCGCGAATTGGCTTTTTTAGGCCAAAGTAACTCTATTTTCAGAGCGTTTTTCGCCTCTCAACCTTCGCAATAATTTGGCTGTTCTCAAAAAAAAAACAGGTGTCTGCCGTTTTTTTCGACAACAACTTCCATTGCGAAGACAGCCTTCAAACGGCAGCGGTTTGAAGGAAAAAACTACGAGTAGTCGAGTACAAGCCCTCTTTCAAGCTATCGATTATTTTGAAAACCTATAAGCGACTCAAAAAATTAATTTCAAGGAGAAGATGGTCCTCCTGGACCTCCCGGCAAGGATGGTGCCCCATGGTCATCTGTGGACGGCTACACCGGGGAGAAGCCTGTCGGACCACTAGGACCTCCAGGTTCTCCAGGAGACAGAGGACCACCAGGTAAGCAGTAACCTGTGTCCGTTGCTATTATTTAGAGAAACAAGCCTTACAAGCACACATTGTTTGAGGGAAGCCTGGTAAGCCCGGTCGCATCGGGTATCCCGGTCGTGGCGTCCTGCTAACAGTACACCCACGAGGACCTCCCGGAAACCCTGGTCGTCAAGGTTTACGCGGCTCTCCAGGTGCAAGAGGTCCTGCAGGGCGTAGCTTACCGGGACTAGTTGGATATCCTGGATCCCCTGGCAGGCCTGGAAAACCGGGAGAACCTGGTTTGCCTGCTCCAGTGAGTCTTCTTGTTCTTTTTCTGTTTTGCATTACAATTACTCGCGATTTCAACTATTGATGTGGCCATAAAACCAGTCAATGTTTCACGGTGCTCTGAGCACTTATTGCTAGAGGCATCATTCTGAACTTCTCGATGTATGCATTTATCACAAAATGTTAGTCAAGTCGAGAACAGACTGTGAAAAATTTCGCGTCAAATGATTTGATGGACCAGTTGTACGCGGAGACGAATCAATGGTTGATAGCCCTATGTACTGTCGTCCTCGGGGCCGAATTCCGGTCAGTAGTTGCGCAATGCGGCTGTACGGCTGTAGCATCACGCGCCAGGATGATAGTCGTGATTGGAGGAAGGCGAGCCGTGCCAGGACCAAGTGGTCCCAGCACGATCATCATCCAGTTGTGTGATGCATTAGCCGCTGTTTGTAAATGCGGACCGTAATTCAGCTCCGAGAACGACGGCAGTTGGGTGGAATCGGAATCCAAACAAATGTCAACAAAAAACCCAATAGAAAATTGTATGAAAAACGAACAAGGAGGAGAAAAATAAGGTTACTGGCGAGAAACTATCTCTTTAGTGTTATAGTCGGATACACTCGCTTGTATAAACCTAGTCCGGCACGGTACGTCTGCTGGAAGGCAGCTTCTTAGCTGTGGTTTGCCGCTTTTATTAGCTGTCGTGGACGCTATGTTACAGATGCAGCGTTCACTGCTCTAGACTAGAATTATCGTAGCTACTGTAAATATCCTTTAATTGGTGCACGCCCCAGTCAAATACTTGAAGTGGCTCTCGGCCGCTTTTTATCAACTTCTTTTCAGCCAGGAGGTTTGGGCAACCCAGGCCGTGATGGTTTGTACTGCTTGTGTCCAGCGAAGAGTCCGTCGCCCAAATCATCACAGGCGTCTAACCTACCTCGCACAGATCAGCCGAATCTGAAGATTAGCAAGAACCTGTTCTTCCATCACTTGAATGAGCGACAAGCGCCTCCACTCAATCCCCAACAATTTCCTCCCGCAGCATTTTCAACACCGGATGTTTCACTAGCTGTTAATAGAAAACGTTCAAGCCTGTCCCGAGCAGCCACTATTTTTGTCGACTCGCTGCGTAGGCGAGGACTTACGAGACACAATGTTCGATCGAAACCTCTCCCAATTCGAAATTCCCTCACGAAAGGTGCGCCTGTTAGGTTGGCCGAATCGTATTCGAAAAGGCGTTGGCGGGCGAGAACGAATTTAGATTATTAAAGATGCTCTTGCGAATGCACTGTGTGAATTCTTTCTGTTATGATTGTACCTCGTAACAATCTCGCTTTCCAATAAAATGTTGAAATTTAGTTTCAAGCAGACGTGGTTGTGTACCTAGAAATAAATGTATTTTCCACATTCCATACTTTTCCCCTATTTTCCACATTCTAAACTTTCAAAAGCGTGAGCTTCGTCTGCAGCGACATTGAGGATATTGAGGATGGGCACCGTCATCTTTTCTATAACGCAAATTAATGTTCGCCCAAACGTGCGACTTTCTTAGAGTACGAGCCAATACCTACCAACTGCTAGCAACCAGTAGACCCCGGTGATTGTATATTGAAGAGGCGGCTGTGGTCGCCTTGTCGATTCGCAAAAAAAAACATCGAGTAGCGAGGCTGAAAAAAAATGCCCCGTATGGCCAGCTGCGGCTGCCGCGGTCGATATCCTACTATATATGAATATTTGCCTTATTCTGTGTGCGCGTGTTTGGATGTGTGTGTGAGAATGAGCGGAAATTTGGTGCATTTGTTCTCAGAAACGAGTTGATATGATCTGTTATTTTTCGAATAAGTCTGGAGCTGGTAGAACGGGTGAGCGCTTTTGGGTGTTGATGGGAGTGCCATATTCAGCGGTAACTGAACAACACATCGGATTCATGAATCGGGAACCCATAAAAAAGGGCGGAGTTCTTTGTCAACGGTAAATGGCAATGTTCTAGCATTTACACTATCGCTCGTAGGATTTGGTCAGAAAGTGAGCAAGGTCGGGTTTTCGCTTCTTTCTCGTCTTTTTTGTATAACTCGCTTCAAAGTCAACTTTGAGCGAAACTAGGGAGAAATTCATGATCCTGGCTTTGAGGGCTATCCAATGGTATAGCCATTCTCAGGGTTTCGTTGACCACCATGGAAGTTTCGCAATCAACCTGCTCTCTATATACCGTAAACAAAGGGAAAAGCAGACAGAAATGGTAGCGCCATATCCGCCATGGCACCGTAATTACAAACCTGGCTGATAGCGAAACTTGTATTGTTCTCAACGTAACCACCACGAAGTCTTTATCATTGGGTAGCACTCGAATCCAGGATCATGAATATCACCCGATTTTCTCTCAAAGTTGAGTTTGAAGCGAGTTATCCAAAAAAGGCGCAAAAACCCGACTTCGCTAGCTTTCTGACCAAATCCTACGAGCGGGATTGTATACAAATTAAGATCACTATGAGGCAAACCACGATTTCGATTTCTCGCTCCTGAAGAATCTGAAAATCCAATTTCGAACATCACTGACTACATGTTGCCGCTCTTCCATCCAATGTACAACTTATCCCTCGGAAAGTAGTCCAAGAGGTGAAAGATGCATTTGAACACGGACGCCCGCATTGCGTCTTCAAGGCTGATCACCTGTCGAATTTCCGATTCTCTGCGACGTCTTCTATACTTTCTTCCTTTGAATTTTAGCTACCCATTGGAGTGAATACCAAACGATTTACAGTTTACCGCAGTGTTAAAGGCGATGGTGCGGTTGCGGTCGACACACTATAGTTACGGTGGAAAACCCAGCGCTTTGCCAGATTTCGTCATCGATCGAAAGCACAGCTGATATTCTGGGTGAGTGACAATTTTCACACGTTAGTTTCTGCATAAATTTGTTTCTTACTGTTTGAGTATATCGAATAGAAACTTTTCTTAGTGCGTAAAGGCAATTCGCCGCTTTTTTTTCAATTAAAAGCAGAATTTAGAAAAAATACTGTCAAAAACAAGTCGCGAATTTCAGTCACGCACTAAAGTATGCATCTATTCGCGGTATTAAAAGAGTCAGAAAAAAATAAAGCAGAAACAAGCGTGAAAAAAAAGAAAAACCGTAAGTCGCCTAGAATATCAGCTGTGCTGTCTATAGAATACTAAATCTAGCGAAGCGCCTGGTTTTCCACCGAAACGTTAGTGTGTCGACCGCAACCGCACCATAGCCTTTTAACTTTGAGGTGAACTGTAACTGTAATTTTTTTTTATTAACAGCTAAAGAAGATTTTGCAGGCGAGAATGGTAAAATTTTCTTGTAATCTAAATACCTTGAACGCTCTGCGCCGCTGCCGGCGGCCACCTCCACCTGGCTCCGCCAATACTCTTTTCTGGAAGACAGACTATACAATGAAAAAACATCCCGAGCTTCACAATAACATTCATTCCCAGAAAGAAAGCTTTCTCCAAAAAAAAAACCTCAAAAGGCATCCAAATTGGTGCCTTTTCTACTTCGTCTCATCTTTCTATGGAGTCGGAAATTCAGAACCCGAAACTTTGTGGGTGATCCCAGAAATGCTCAGATTTTCGATTGAACAGAAGAGGTCGGATGTGATTTCAGCGCCTCATGATGCCATCAAACACCCTAGCCTATGTAGACCCACTACCATAAGTCGAGTAGCACTATTTTATTCCGCTTCCGGGCCCAAAAACTCGGGAACGGAAGACGAACGGAACAGCACGAAAAGCACCGGAAATATAGAAAATCGGAAACGGGATACTCCCACGAAGCCCTGGTTGTGATGGTCGCAAAGAGAGGCCTGCGAGTCGCGAGCTGTGATGTGAAAAGTCAGGTTTGATTTTCTCCAGTCTAAAGCTTTGGACCTAATCTTCTGAGATCTCCATATGATCCGTGATCTCGCCATATACTGTTTCCCACTACAGCGCCGTAAAAATTCCTTGAAAGGTTTTCCACTACTCCTCCGCAATCACCCCCTGTATTGCTTCTCACAACACCGCCGTGAGCTTGATTATTCAGATTTTATCTCAACGCGATGCCTAAATCTTGTTGTCAGGTATCGCGATATCGTCTGCTCTATCGAGATAGAATTTATTCCGAATGTCGGCGATTCTGAGTCATACGTGAATCCACAGTCACTGAATCAATACACCATAACAATGCTGCTCTGGTTCCACTTGATCGTCTCTTGATTGATATGCGCTTCACAGACACCGGTATGAAAACAGATCCAGCTGAGGTACTTCTGCACATCGGTAAACGCTGTTGCACTTATTCGGATTTTCTCGTTATCTGAAGAAATGCAGATTCAAACATCAACAATTTCACTACAATACCGCCCTCGACTTTGGGAAAAGCGTCGCTTTCGGCGCTTTTTTCCGCCGCGAGACGCCTCTTTGTCATAACTTCCTTCAAAGTGGTCCATTTGGGTTGCCAGGGGCATATTTAGAATCAGCATCGGTAGCTCTTCATTTTGCGCTCACACAAATCTTAGCCTGCAAAGAAGGCATATGGGGTTAACAGAATCAATCAACTGTACGAAAAGGTAAATATTTGACTTCGTATCGACCGTGCAGATGAAGAACGAGTTATATACAAGTACGTTAGACCAATTTATGTAGGTTGCGAAAGCTCTGCCAACGCGTAGCTAGAAGCCTCCGAGGGCGCGTCCTGTAACGCAGCCCCATTCCATGCAGCGAGAATCTACGGGTTTTAGCTACGATAGCTAAAACCCGCATATTCTTGTGTCGACGGTACAAGGGTGCAAAATCTACGCGTATTCTACGTAAAAACGAAGGCTAAATTCGATACATTGATCTCTCTGTCGCTAAACCCGTATATTCTCGCTATAATTTTGTGGCGAGAATTCACGGGTTTAGCGACAGCCTGTGTTGAAATGCAATCTTAAACCCGCGCTGGCTACGCGGAACACAGGGATGCCGTTCGAACAGTGTTGGTCCAGTCATATCAATGAGTGATTACTCGACACTCTGTGGCTGGCCGTGGAGGGTGACCCGGTGTCGCTCTCTGAGAGACCATGGTGAGAATAATTTCGACCATTGGGTTGCTGCAGGCCCTGGGGAAGAAACGGCAATGCTGTCGATCGCAGCTGGGATCGCCTTTCTAGTACGGATCAGGACTGGGTGGCTGTAACGAGAATTTGCGTAGAATATGCGGTTGCCGTAGCGAGAATTTACGTAGAATATGCGGGCGCTGTAGCTAAAATTTCACCAACTGAGGCTAAACTTTCCATAATTCACGTAAAATCTCGGGTCGAAATTAGACTAGATGCCTCTGAAACCCTGAGCATCTCCGGTTTCCGTGTGAGGCATCTAGCTACGCGCTGGCAGAGAGCGAAAATTGATGACTTTCAGCCGTTTCGACGCCCAGGCAGACACAGTCATCGTCCTTCGCTCGGGCTCAAAACGCCCGCGATTACAACCACGTTCAATATAGGCTATTTTGAAACACATCAACCTCTCTAGAGGCAGTTCCCGCCTAGCGCCACCCCCGTGATTTTGGCTTTGAAAAACGAGCCTCGACCACCGACGTCCCGTTCTCCGCTTAAACGGGACCAATCAGCCTAAGACTCGGTCTACAACATTACTTTTTGATCATCTTTCGAAAAGACTCTACAGCTGCCCAATACGGACAACTTGAATTTTCTCCTCTTCAGGATGTGCCGAAACAGCGTTTTCTTTTCGCACGTCTTTTTATCGATTTTCAAAACTCCCTATGGCCAGCCATAGTACTGAGGCACTGAGACAGAGAGTTACATTGAGAGAACGCGCAGCCTGGCTCCCGAACGCCACTGAACGTACGCTTGACAACGCCCCTCACTCGTCGAGTTTCAGATCTCACCCACCCCCTCCCCCCCACTGCGTCTTGCTAGCCCTTCTCGTAACCCTGTGGAGACAGTGGCAGAGATGCAGAGCTGCAGAGCGCAGAGAAGAAGAGCAACAGACCAGGGGCGGCATGCATGAACGCAGCGAACGGTGTAGGGAGCCGCTCCGCGTGCCATGCGCGCAGCGTCGAGCAACGGGGCGGCCCCGAATTTCGTGGCGTGTGTTGATGTGCCTGATCTTCGGGGCCGCCCCGTTGCTCGACGCTGCGCGCATGGCACGCGGAGCGGCTCCCTGACACCGTTCGCTGCGTTCATGCATGCCGCCCCAGGAGCATGCCAGTCTGTCGCATCACTTATCGATTCGTCAGGGTTCGAACTGGGATACGGGCATCTCGCCCCCCTCTCAACTCGTTAACTCATTCCCGCATGATTTTGCAATGTGTATGACGTCTCTCGTCTGGCAGCTGGCCAACCGGCCATTCACATCGCGGCGCGTTTGACAAGCGCACCTAATAGAACACAGTGGAGTTGGTTTCAAGCGCGGTACTGCATTTTTACTCGAGAACACTTTAATGCATTATACAACAATGAGGCATGTGTGTTCGGGGGTCGTTTCTCAAAGCTAAAATCACGGGGGTGGCGCTAGGCGGGAAATGCCTTCAGACAGGTTGTCACTGTTTTAACAAGACCTTCTGATGAGCAAAGTTGTGATCCTCAAAGCATTGACGCAGGGAAACATGCGATGGACGAGTTGGTGCGCCAAGAGGAAAAGCGCTTGTAACTATCCCAAAGGGTAAAAATCAATTTTTGGATTGGGCTGGCGCAGTGCTCATTCGACCTGAGGATCAAAAAGTGATGTTTTAGACCGAGTCTGGTCCGATTGGTACAGTTTGAATGAACGGGACGTCGGTGTTCGAGGTCGTTTTTCAAAGCCAAAATCATCGGGGTGGCATCTGACGATGCCTTCAGACAGGTTGTCACTGTTTAAAGAATCTATGTTGAGCAAAGTTGTGATCGCGGGCATTCTGACGCAGGGCGAAGTATGTACGATGACTGTTCTCCCGGTGCGCCAAGCAGGAAAAACGCTGTTCCAGCATATCCCAAAGGGTAATCAAATTTTTGGATTGGGCTGGCGCAGTGCTCATTCGAGAGAGGATCAAAAAGTGATGTTTTAGACCGAGTCTCAGGTCGATTGGTACAGTTTGAGCCGAGAACGGGACGTCGGTGTTCGGGGGTCGTTTCTCAAAGCTAAAATCACGGGGGTGGCGCTAGGCGGGAAATGCCTTCAGACAGGTTGTCACTGTTTTAAAAGAATCTATGATGAGCAAAGTTGTGATCGCGGGCATTCTGACGCAGGGCGAAGTACGATGACTGTGTCTCCCGGTGCGCCAAGCAGGAAAAAGCGCTGTTCCAGCATATCCCAAAAGGGTAAAAATCAATTTTTTTGGATTGCGCTGGCGCAGTGCTCATTCGATAGAGGATCAAAAAGTGATGTTTTAGACCGAGTCTTAGGTCGATTGGTACAGTTTGAGCCGAGAACGGGACGTCGGTGTTCGAGGGTCGTTTTTCAAAGCCAAAATCACGGGGGTGGCGCTAGGAGGGAAATGCCTTCAGACAGGTTGTCACTGTTTTAAAAGAATCTATGTTGAGCAAAGTTGTGATCGCGGGCATTCTGACGCAGGGCGAAGTATGTACGATGACTGTGTCTCCCGGTGCGCCAAGCAGGAAAAAACGCTGTTCCAGCATATCCCAAAAGGGTAAAAATCAAATTTTTTGGATTGGGCTGGCGCAGTGCTCATTCGAAAGAGGATCAAAAAGTGATGTTTTAGACCGAGTCTCAGGTCGATTGGTACAGTTTGAGCCGAGAACGGGACGTCGGTGTTCGAGGGTCGTTTTTCAAAGCCAAAATCACGGGGGTGGCGCTAGGAGGGAAATGCCTTCAGACAGGTTGTCACTGTTTTAAAAGAATCTATGATGAGCAAAGTTGTGATCGTGGGCATTCTGACGCAGGGCGAAGTACGATGACTGTGTCTCCCGGTGCGCCAAGCAGGAAAAAACGCTGTTCCAGCATATCCCAAAAGGGTAAAAACCAAATTTTTTGAATTGGGCTGGCGCAGTGCTCATTCGAAAGAGGATCAAAAAGTGATGTTTCAGACCGTGTCTCAGGTCGATTGGTACAGTTTGAGCTGAGAACGGGACGTCGGTGTTCGAGGGTCGTTTTTCAAAGTCAAAATCACGGGGGTGGCGCTAGGCTGGAAATGCCTCTAGAGAGGTTGTAACTGTTTCAACAGAGTCTATATTTAGCGTGGTTGAGATCGCGGGCTTTTTGAGCCCGAGCGAAGGACGATGACTGTGTCTGCCGGGACGTCGAAACGGCTAAAAAGTCATCAATTTTCACTTTCGCCACCTACATAAATTGGTCTAACATACTTGTATAGAACTCTTTCCTCATCTGCACGGTCGATACGAAGTCAAATGTTTGCCCCAATTTGATATCTAGGTTCAGTTTTCGTATACTCGATTGATTCTGGTAACCCTACATGCCTTGTTTTCATGGTAAGACATGTGTGAGCTCAAAATGAAGAGTTCTCGATGCTCATTCTAAATATGCGGCTGACAACCCAAACGAACCACTTTGAAGGAAGTTATGACAAAGCGGCGCGTTGCGGCGGAAAAAAAAGCGCCGAAAACGCCGTTTTTCTCAAAGTCGCGGGCGGTATTGTAGTTGTATTTGTTACAGGAAATTCAGTGATTTTCCGAGGATCAACATAGTTCTAGTAAACCATATCAGGGCATACATACATATCTGCCAATAGCAGACCTTTGTTTGCAGCAAAAAAAAATTAGAAAGGAGTTCCTACAGATGGAATCCTTAGGATAAGTATACGTCATTATCTTTTGGCGCTGTTGAAGGCAGGGTTCGCATTAAACGGTTTTTCTGCTATTCTCATGAGAAGGTAGATCTGGCCACCACAAAAGTGGAAATAGGTGAAAAGCTGGAGGAAAAACGCTCAAGAGCAAGCAATTTCTTGGTGTCTGCCCATCCCCAATTACGGTATTCCCTCCAAAGTACACCTCTATTTGAAGTACACCTCTTTTAAAAGTACACCTCTTTCCGAAGTGGACCCCCGATGCTCGGGTGAGTGTTTGGAAACCTGAAAGTGGCATTTGTGAGAGACCAGTTTGCAGAGATGTTTTTTTCATGTGGTGAGGTTTGAATATTTACAAAAAAAACTATTGGCCACACCTTTCCCGGGCAAAGCTTGTATGGGACATATTCCGATGAAACTCCAGCGAACTTCAAATGACCAAGAAAAAACACAGAACTGAGACTGATATTGCTGCTATTCACGGCGATTGCACGGAGTTCACTTAGGTACTTCACAATATTTTTTATTTGATTTGGTTTTAATCGTTCAAAGTCGATTTGTTTTTGCGCAAGACGTTGACTTTAACGGTTCTCGAAGAGCCAAGATTACCACGGTTATGAAGATGTGATCGATCATGTAAAGGAATCGTTTATACGACGAGGAAATCAGGAAGCGCCAATGGTACACTTTACCTACGGTGGATTGTGTTAGCAAAGAACGCCTCTGGAAGAGCTGTTGTCAAGTCGTTCAGAAACCGCACACTCTCAATCGCTCTGGACGGCTCGATAGGCAATCAGTTCCAATGTTTTTAAGCCTAACAAGTCGACTCCCATTGGTCTCTCTCGCTCTCTCTCTCTCTTCCTCATAGAGCATATGTCAACGAAAGCGATACCGAGCTTATACAATTTTTGAAAGAAATTAACATGGGAAGGGTGTGAATAATGGTTCTGAAAATATGATCTCAGTGATTGTGTAAGCCTCAATTCGACTGGGCCTAAGTGGTTAAGTTTTTGGGGTCGCGGTCTGAGATTTCAATGCATACAAATTCTCGGTGTTATACTGGAAATCTTTTCCAGAATTACGAACAGTCTACCATTGAAAATTCAAAAATAGCGCCGAATAATTGAAGTACACCCTCTATTAGAAGTACACCTCTGATAGAAGTTCATGTACCTCTAAAAGAAGGAATACGCTATCCAGATTTCTATAAATGCCTGTTCAGCCATCTTTTATTTTGCTTTCTGAGCACTCCTAGCGGCTACTGACTACTTCAAAGGCAGTGTTCACGATTATTTTCGTTCACGAGTTTTACACTCAAAACAATGCGTTGGACACCAAGTGTTACCAAAAATGCCAAGAAACAGCGAGAAACGCACTAAACCGTCTTATTTCAGTGACATTATTCTCTGGTCTGGACTAGTTGTCCGATTGGATGAACATGTTCACGGTGGTTGTCACGGGTAAAAAATGAGGCTAATCAAAAATGGAAGAATGTTTCAGGCAAAGCAGTATTTAGGGTCTGAAAAAAGTACGAAGCAACAGAGTGGAGAATTGCAAAAGACGGTTCCACAAAAGATTTCATTGTCAAACGAACACTTCCTGTGAGACCTAGATAAGGGGCGGGATGAGATTTGAGGATTTTGTGCCCTTTTGGTGCGTTTTTCTCGATTTTCCCGTCATTTCAGTTTTACCCGGGGCCAAACAATCGAATGAGCAATTAATCTCAGAATCCAAGATTATCGTGAACACTGCCTTTAAAAGCAAAATAATAGACGGATAGACAAGCATTCATGAAAGTCTCGTTAATTGGGGAGGGGAGTGTTTCGTGCGGACACCTGTAATTAGCCGTTCTATCCTGTATTAGTGCGTTAACTTTTACTTTTTCCACTTATTTTTATTACGGGGGCAGGAAAGTTATGTCGTTTCTGCGCACGTCAATACTTGGTTGTCGTTTATCAGTTCATTGTTTAGCTCAGTGGAGTGCCAAAGACACTGTGAGGTTATAGGGACTTCTCTACTTATAGACAATTGAGTTACACTTTTTGTAATTTTGAGTGAAATGGCCAGGCTTATTCCGGAAGAGGTACACATCCGGCATTGCATGCTTTTTGAGTTTCGCAAGCCAAGTAACGCAACTGTTGCTACCAAAAACATTTGAGACATTTATCCAAATCCATTGGACATTAGTCAATGCCAAGGGTGGTTTTCCAAATTCAAATTGGTCAATCTTGATCTTTCCTAGTCGAATCAATCAGGAAGACCATCAACGATAGGCAGGGGCGTGTGAAGGGCGAAAGTGGAAGCGGATCCATGTCAGGCGATCCAGGAATTGTCAAATAGTCCTAAAGGCAGTGGTCGCGATCAAATATGCCTGTCGTCTTTTTCTCTCCAAATCCTTTTCTTGGTCTCGAGTAGTGGGACCTATAAGAAAAAATCGCGAAAAAACCAATGTTTTGGGCCAAATTTGAAACCTGAACTTTCTTGTCTTTTGGTGGTGGACGAGCCCACTCCACATCATAGGCATCGATGACCTCTTATATCAAAAACATCAGCTGGCTTGAACTTGAATTTCAATCAATGAACCTTCGAATTTATGTGCATATCTAGTCAAAACATTGACTGAAAAGATGCTTTCATTGTTCAACTGTTTTTAGTCGTTAAATCTGCATCTATTTCGTCCTCTGAATGTCGATAATTTTTGACTGCTCGGCATGAGACTGCGATCGTTTTCGTCATCGCTGTGCATGTGTGCACGAACTGGCTTCTTTGAGCCCTAGAGACTCAAATTTTAGCCCGTTTTTAACAGCGCTACCTTCATAGTTTTTCAGCTGCTTTTGATCTAAGCTAATTTTTGTAGTTTTTTCAGTAACGCTTTTCATCGTGACCACTGCCTTTAACCAACTTTGATCGACCATCTATGAGCATTTGAAGCAGATTGGAAAAGTAAGCGGAGCAGTAAGTGTTTTCACTTATCGTGAGAAAACGCCATTACTTTCCGGTCCCCTAATACTATCGTTCCCGGAGCCGAATTCCGGTCCGCAGTTGCGGACAACGACTGTTACACCACGCAGTAGCTCAGGCAAACCATCGCTCCGAGCGGGACCGGAGAGCGAACCGAGCAGCGCCGTCTCTCCGCTCCGAGCGAAAATTAGCCATCTACTCGAGCAACAGCAGCCGCTCTCCGGGCCACAGCAGTACCGCTCGGAGCGATCTTCGGTCCCAACTGGCACTGCGGTGGCTCTTCGGGCAAACGAGCGTAGCTTCACCGATGGCTTCCCTTCGTTTATTTACTCGTTTCTGCTTCTCTGTTTCGCTCTCTTTCTTCTTTCCTCTTCTTCCCTCTTCTCCCAGTCCTCCTTTTATTCCTCTCTTGTTTCCACATTTCCCCCCTTCTTCATTAAGTCTCGAGAAACAAATTCTTTCCTATCTAACGCTGCCTTCCACTTGGTCAAACGCCTGCTTGTTTGCTAAAGATATGCTATGATTCAGTGCTAATCTTCAGTACTGTGTAACTTTGAGTGCTCCTATTGGGTTGGGAAATAAGTTCGTTCGGTTTTTTCAAAAGAGGTTTTTCAAATTATTTGTCGGTTGTTTAGCAAAGTGCTTGTAATTATTAGAAAGTGTTTTTTCTGCTCTTCAGAACTGTAATATTTGTTTTTTTTTGTATAATTTATTTTTTTCCTATTTTCAGGGCTTGGAAAAAATCAGCATTTTCAACACCTACTTTTCTTCGTTTTTCATCGCGGTCAAAAAGACCTGGGAATCGCGAAGTTTGTGACCAAAAAAAAAACCAAAATTGGCTGCGAAGTTTATAAACGGCAACTCCGACCTCGAAGACACGTTTCGCAGAGGTCTACTTGCAGAATTCGATGAGCGCTTTATAAGGAAGGTGGTCGCCAAACAAGTCGTGAATTGGCCGACAAAAATGAGCTGCGATCTTAACACGATCCTCGCGCTTTTTGTACCGAATCGTTACGGGAGATGAGAAATGGGGCTTGTACGTTAATATTGAGCAAAGAAAGAAGTGAGTGGCCCCAGGTATTTCTGACCGCGATAAAAAGCGAACAAAAGTAGGTGTCGAAAATGCCGATTTTCGCTTTCTGTGTTCCTTTTCTAACCCTGGAAATATGGAAAAAATAGCACCATACGAAAAAAGAGATATAACTGTTTTGTTGAGCACAAAAAACTTTTTCCATTGAATGCAAACACTTTGCTAAATAACAAAAAAATTATCCAAACAAAGCTCTTTGAAAAAAACCGAACGAACTTATTCCCCAACCCAATATTTACTTTGAGGTAAACCACCAAACCTGCCATAGTTGACAGAATATCTGAGCCACCTTCTCAGGCAAACCATCGCTCCGAGCGGGACCGCCTCCTTCCAATTACGACGTCATCGCCCGAACAGCGGCCGAGGGGCCAACTGGCACCGCGGTCCCTGTCCGGTCACTCTCGGGGTGACAGCAGTGCGAGCAGTTTTAGCCAGACCGTCACTTGGTACACTGCAATCACGGACCCAGCATGGAATCCCACTGCCAATTGTAGTATTTACGCTTTCCCAAGCCTCAGCGATCCTCGGTACTTATCCTCTGTGATCGAATCTCCGCGTTGCAAAATGTAGGCGGGGTTAGTGGTACGTGGAGCATTGTGGAGAGGTAGAGAGCGTTTTATGGGAAAATTGCGTCGCGTCACGGAAAACGAGTAGCCATCAATGCGAAGTGTGTGCCGCGTCATTGAAGTGGCCGACGAATCATGAGAAGCGTGGTCCGCGTTATGGAAATTGAGACGCGCACCATGAGAAGTATGTGCCGCGTCATTGAAATGGCCGACGAATCATGAGAAGCGTGCTCCGCGTTATGGAAATTGAGACGCGCACCATGAGAAGCGTGCTCCGCGTCATAGAAAATGAGTCGCGCACCATGAGAAGCGTGCTCCGCGTCACAAGAAATGAGTCGTGCACCATGAGAAGCGTGCGCCGGGTCATGGAAAACGATTTGCGCACTATCAGAAGCGTGAGCCACGTCATGGTAAATGAATCGCGCACCATGAGAAACGTCCTCCGCGTCATGGAAAATGAGTCGCGCACCATGAGAAGCGTGCGCCGAGTCATGGAAAATGAGTCGCGCACCATGAGAAGCGTGCGCCGCGTCATGGAAAATGAGTAACGCCTTACGAGAAGTGTACGCCGCGTTATGGAGAATGAGTAACGCCTCACGAGAAGCGTACGTGATGTAATATAAGTCGCGCAACATGAGAAGCGTGAGCCGCGTCATGGAAAATCAGTAGCGCTTCATAGGCAGCGTGATAGCCATGCGGAGCGTTCTTTGCCCATCTCGATTAATCGCCTAATTTGTGAGTTTTATTCACGCTAAAACAAATTCTGAGAAGGACACGTTTTTCATAAAAGCTCGGCACGCACAGCACACCGAAACCCATGAACTGCTATTTTACCCACTTCCTACTCGCAAAGTCAGTTCTCAACATGTTTTGATCTAGCATTGGCTAATCTTCTCATGTAGGGTCGCATGGTCTAGGTATTCCGGTAGAATACTTTCAGAAATCCCAGTGTGCGTTAGGCATAAGGCTAACGATGGTATTGATACTATTAGTGACAGCCGCTAATGCTGCACTGCCCCCACCGGCAGTAGCGGCTGTCAGTAATATTATCAATACCATCGACCAGTGCCGTCCTCGGACACGTTGCAGGCGCCGGATTCATTTCTACTCGCGTAATATTTTCTATCTAACACTAAGCTCCACTTGTGTCAAAGTCTTTTCATTTGCAAAATACATATATGCTAAGATTCAGTGATGATCTTCAGGATGCAAAACTAGTTGTGGGAAAGACACTCAAGAACTACCCACAGAAATTAGGAAATTCATCCATGAAAATGAAATTTTTTTTCATTACCAGATATGTGATAACGTCATCACTCGTTATTTCCTAGAAATCCCATGGAACTAGATTGTGGTGAGCGCGAAGCGCTCACCAGATTTGGCTTTGATTCGCCATCGCGCAACCCCCTGATCTCAGTATCAGGGTCCAGAGTGAACGTAGGAAGTCCGTTCTTTTTGCATTTAATATACTTTAGAAAGTTGAATAACTGTTCAAAAATGGTCTGGAATGGTTACCTGAGATTCGAGAAAAATTGTCAAAACCACGTGATTTTGGTCGAAAAAAGGGTTCATCTCCTTTTTTTTCAGTTGGCGTACATGATCTTGTTGGAACACTTATCGTTGAGCTAGAAAGCTGATTTTTGGCCAGAAAGTTTGTTATGATTGCCGTTAGCTCCTGACAAAATTTGAAGTTGGTAGCTCAATTTTTGCGGGACCTCAAAATTGAGGGTCATGTGAGACAAAAACACGTAAACATGTTATTATAAACCATCCGACGTTTACTCATTCGTAAAAATGAACTAATGAAATAAACACCGTCACTGATAGGCATTTGTTTAGGATTGAACGCTTCAATCAATACGGCGGGATCTTGGATGTATTTTAGAACGCCGCACGGTGTGAATCAGAAGAAATCCACAGAACGCCTTAGATAGTGTGCGGAACCCCAGTAGGGGTGCGCAAGACGCTGTAGAAAGTGTGCGGGACCCCAGTAGGAGTGCGCAGAACGCCGTAGAAAGTGTGTGGAACCCAAATAACAGTGCGCAGGACGCCGTAGAAAATGTGTGGGACCCAAATAACAGTGCGTCGGACGCGGTAGAAAGTGTGTGGGATCCAAATGAGAGTGCGTCGGACGCCGTAGAAAATGTGTAGGACCCAAATGAGAGTGCGTCGGACGCCGCAGAAAGTGTGGGGGACCCAAATGAGAGTGCGTCGGACGCCGTAGAAAATGTGTGGGTCCCAAATAACAGTGCGTCGGACGCCGTAGAAAATGTGTGGGTCCCAAATAAGAGTGCGTCGGACGCCGCAGAAAGTGTGGGGACCCAAATGAGAGTGCGTCGGACGCCGTAGAAAATGTGTGGGTCCCAAATAACAGTGCGTCGGACGCCGTAGAAAGTGTGTGGGACCCAAATGAGAGTGCGTCGGACGCCGTAGAAAATGTGTAGGACCCAAATAACAGTGCGTAGGACGCCGTAGAAAATGTGTGGGACCCAAATAACAGTGGGTCGGACGCCGTAGAAAGTGTGTGGGACCCAAATGAGAGTGCGTCGGACGCCGTAGAAAATGTGTGGGTCCCAAATAACAGTGCGTCGGACGCCGCAGAAAGTGTGGGGGACCCAAATGAGAGTGCGTCGGACGCCGTAGAAAATGTGTGGGTCCCAAATAACAGTGCGTCGGACGCCGTAGAAAATGTGTGGGTCCCAAATAACAGTGCGTCGGACGCCGCAGAAAGTGTGGGGGACCCAAATGAGAGTGCGTCGGACGCCGTAGAAAAAGTGTGGGACCCAAATAAGAGTGCGTCGGACGCCGTAGAAAGTGTGTGGGACCCAAATGAGAGTGCGTCGGACGCCGTAGAAAATGTGTAGGACCCAAATAACAGTGCGTAGGACGCCGTAGAAAATGTGTGGGACCCAAATAACAGTGCGTCGGACGCCGTAGAAAGTGTGTGGGACCCAAATGAGAGTGCGTCGGACGCCGGAGAAAATGTGTGGGACCCAAATAACAGTGCGTAGGACGCCGTAGAAAATGTGTGGGAGCCAAAGAACAGTGCGTCGGACGCCGTAGAAAGTGTGTGGGACCCAAATGGGTGTGCGTCGGACGCCGTAGAAAATGTGTGGGCCCCAAAGAACAGTGCGTGGGGGGCCGCAGAAAAAGTGTGGGACCCAAATAAGAGTGCGTCGGACGCCGTAGAAAGTGTGTGGGACCCAAATGAGAGTGCGTCGGACGCCGTATAAAATGTGTGGGACCCAAATAACAGTGTGTCGGACGCCGTAGAAAGTATGTGGGACCCAAATGAGAGTGCGTCGGACGCCGTAGAAAACGTGTGGGACCCAAATAAGAGTGCGTCGGACGCCGTAGAAAGTATGTGGGACCCAAATGAGAGTGCGTCGGACGCCGTATAAAATGTGTGGGACCCAAATAACAGTGCGTCGGACGCCGTAGAAAGTGTGTGGGACCCAAATGAGATTGCGTCGGACGCCGTAGAAAATGTGTAGGACCCAAATAACAGTGCGTAGGACGCCGTAGAAAATGTGTGGGACCCAAATAACAGTGCGTCGGACGCCGTAGAAAGTGTGTGGGACCCAAATGAGAGTGCGTCGGACGCCGTAGAAAATGTGTGGGACCCAAATAACAGTGCGTAGGACGCCGTAGAAAATGTGTGGGACCCAAATAACAGTGCGTTGGACGCCGTAGAAAGTGTGCGGGACCCAAATGGGTGTGCGCAGAACGCCGTAGAAAGTGTGTGGGACCCAAATAAGAGTGCGTCGGACGCCGTAGAAAACGTGTGGGACCCAAATAAGAGTGCGTCGGACGCCGTAGAAAGTATGTGGGACCCAAATGAGAGTGCGTCGGACGCCGTATAAAATGTGTGGGACCCAAATAACAGTGTGTCGGACGCCGTAGAAAGTGTGCGGGACCCAAAGGGGTGTGCGCAGTACGCCGTAGAAAACGTGTGGGACCCAAATGAGAGTGCGTCGGACGCCGTAGAAAGTGTGTGGGACCCAAACAACAGTGCGTAGCACGCCGTAGAAAACGTGTGGGACCCAAATAAGAGCGCGTCGGACGCCGTAGAAAATGTGTGGGACCCAAATGAGAGGGCGTAGGACGACGTAGAAAATGTGTGGGAACCAAAAAACAGTGCGTCGGGCCACGTAGAAAGTGTGTGGGACCCAAATGGGAGGGCGTCGGACGCCGTAGAAAGTGTGTGGGACCCAAATAAGAGGGCGTCGGACGCCGTAGAAAATGTGTGGGAGCCAAATAAGAGTGCGTCGGACGCCGTAGAAAATGTGTGGGTCCCAAATAACAGTGCGTCGGACGGCGTAGAAAATGTGTGGGACCCAAAGAGGAGTGCGTCGGACGCCGCAGAAAGTGTGTGGGACCCAAATGAGAGTGCGTCGGACGCCGTAGAAAATGTGTGGGACCCAAATAAGAGTGCGTCGGACGCCGTAGAAAATGTGTGGGACCCAAATGAGAGTGCGTCGGACGCCGTAGAAAATGTGTGGGACCCAAATAAGAGTGCGTCGGACGCCGCAGAAAGTGTGTGGGACCCAAATGAGAGTGCGTCGGACGCCGTAGAAAGTGTGTGGGACCCAAATAACAGTGCGTAGGACGCCGTAGAAAACGTGTGGGACCCAAATAAGAGTGCGTCGGACGCCGTAGAAAATGTGTGGGACCCAAATGAGAGTGCGTCGGACGCCGTAGAAAATGTGTGGGACCCAAATGGGAGTGCGTCGGACGCCGTAGAAAGTGTGTGGGACCCAAATAAGAGTGCGTCGGACGCCGTAGAAAATGTGTGGGACCCAAATAAGAGTGCGTCGGACGCCGTAGAAAATGTGTGGGACCCAAATAAGAGTGCGTCGGACGCCGCAGAAAGTGTGTGGGACCCAAATGGGAGTGCGTCGGACGCCGTAGAAAGTGTGTGGGACCCAAATAAGAGTGCGTCGGACGCCGTAGAAAATGTGTGGGACCCAAATAAGAGTGCGTCGGACGCCGTAGAAAATGTGTGGGACCCAAATGAGAGTGCGTCGGACGCCGTAGAAAATGTGTGGGACCCAAATAAGAGTGCGTCGGACGCCGCAGAAAGTGTGTGGGACCCAAATGAGAGTGCGTCGGACGCCGTAGAAAGTGTGTGGGACCCAAATAACAGTGCGTAGGACGCCGTAGAAAATGTGTGGGACCCAAATAACAGTGCGTCGGACGCCGTAGAAAGTGTGTGGGACCCAAATGAGAGTGCGTCGGACGCCGTAGAAAAAGTGTGGGACCCAAATAAGAGTGCGTCGGACGCCGTAGAAAAAGTGTGGGACCCAAATGAGAGTGCGTCGGACGCCGTAGAAAATGTGTGGGACCCAAATAACAGTGCGTCGGACGCCGTAGAAAGTGTGTGGGACCCAAATGAGAGTGCGTCGGACGCCGTAGAAAAAGTGTGGGACCCAAATAAGAGTGCGTCGGACGCCGTAGAAAGTTAGTGGGACCCAAATGAGAGTGCGTCGGACGCCGTAGTAAATGTGTGGGTCCCAAATAACAGTGCGTCGGACGCCGCAGAAAGTGTGGGGGACCCAAATGAGAGTGCGTCGGACGCCGTAGAAAATGTGTGGAACCCATATAACAGTGCGTCGGACGCCGTAGAAAGTGTGCGGGGCCCAAAGGGGTGTGCGCAGTACGCCGTAGAAAGTGTGTGCGACCCAAATGAAAGTACGTTGGACGCCATAAAAACTGAGGTGACCAAGTGGAAGTGAGCAAGACGCCGTAGAAAGTTTGCGGGATCCAAATACAAGCACGCCCATGCCGATCATTTTTTCCGCAGGGCTACCGTAACCATTCTTGAACAAAACATGATAACGAACGATAACACACGCTCATAACATGCGGGGTATAAAAGGGGAGAGGAGCGGTATGCAGTCATTCACACACCGCTCTCTTCGAGAAGCCACTGGGAAGTGGCTGAGGAGGTCGAAATTGTGCAAAGATGATTGTTGGCTATTACGATGTGCTCATATCCAGGCTGACACTTGGAAAATTTCCGAAGGAGGGTTACGGTAGCCTTGCGGAAAAAATGATCGGCATGAGCGTGCTTGTGACCCAAATGGGTGTGCGCAGAACGCCGTAGAAAGTGTGCAGGACATCAGTGCGAGGGCAGGGCATCAGTGGGTTTGCTTTGAATTAACACCACCAGGCATAAACCATGTTAGAAAGGAAACCTTCAGGAAAAATAAATGAAATTCCTGAAAGTTTAGGTTCCTGGCAGAAGTAAAGATTTGGCATGGCCGTTTTTTCGAAATTTTAGAAATATACTCAGTTAAAAGGGGAAGGTGAAGAAAAATGGAAAAAGTTTTGAAATATTCCTGAGAACGATTTGGCGTAGAATAATTTGATTTTTAGGAAATGTAATGAAATAGTTGAAAGTATGATTTGGCAGTCGAGTTTGAACCAACTATTTACAAGAGTTGTGCGAAACGAGAGATCGCATTGTATGAGCTTATCCGTAGAACATATCAAAGCAAAATCACTCGTGATAAGGCAAGCAGTAAAAGCTCGTTTGTGAGCTGGAATGCCGCGATCTTCACGTATTAAGTGAAGTAAAATCAAGTGTTTGTTCCATATCACGCGTGATTTTGCTTTGATATGTTCTACGGATAAGCTCATACAATGCCACCTCTCGTTTTGCACAACTCTTATCAATAGTTGGTTCAAACTCGACTGCCAAATCATACTTTCAACTATTTCATTACATTTCCTAAAAATCAAATTATTCTACGCCAAATCGTTCTCAGCAATATTTCAAAACTAACTGAGTATATTTCTAAAATTTCGAAAAAACGGCCATGCCAAATCTTTACTTCTGCCAGGAACCTAAACTTTCAGGAATTGATTTCTGAAAACGGTATCATTCATTCCTCATTTGAATTCTGAGTGGCCCCCCTCAACTAGTTGTGCACCATCTTCAGTTTTGTGTATATTTATTTATTATTATTTATTATAATACGTCGTTGCCGACGCGCACAGAATACAGATACCCGCCGTAGGCAGGTCAAAGCAATTATAGTAATAAAATACACACGGCAGTTAGCGAACAATTGCAATTTGGAGCTAAAAAAAAAGGCCACGAATCAAGAGTGTATCATCAGGAAAGTAGGTAGAGCAAAGATATCACGGTCATTAGTTGTTATGGACTGAGCCATTCTGAGTTGAATCAGGGTAAATTGAATTTTGAGAGCTAGAATGGATATGCAGGAAAACTGTAATCAAGCAGTTCTTAATTCAATTAAAATGAGTTTCAAATTGAAAAACCATCGTGATCTATGATATACGAGTCATTACATTTGTAGGCCCTACCCACGCGTATTCCTAGGACGATGTGTCCTCCCACCACTGATAGGTATCTGGGCAATAATTCTTTATAGAGTTCAAGAAGGTATTGTTATGTAGGGGCTGGTTGTAGGTACGGTTGGTGGTTGTGGTTGTGGTTGTAGGTATATGAGTGCAACTATTTACTTTACGGTAAACTACCAAGCCGCAACGACTCTCAGCTTGGGAGGGGAGGTCAACCCCGACCTCGTGTTAGAAAATTGCGCGGCGGCATATAAAAATGGGCGTGGTCACGTGCGATAGCCGAGTGCCCCTCTTGCTGTGATAGCACCCTGGCCGGTGCCTAGAAGCCACCATCTGGGAAAGGCGAAACCTGCAATTAGAACTTGTGATAATAAAACGAAATCTAGGAAGCTTAAAAACAAGATCAACTACAGGCGCTATCGCAGCGAGGGGGGCACTTGGCCAATTCAGTTGGCCACGCCCGTTTTTCCCTGCCGTCGCTCAACACCAACGCGGGGTTTTCCTACCCTTTACAAAATCAGGAGAGCCGTTGCGGCGCCGAAAAAATGGGCGTGGCAAAGTGCAATGGCCGCTTTCCTCCTCTCGCTGCGATAGCACCCAACGACATAACAAAAACAAAGCAATTAGAAAAAACGAGAGCAAAACTAAACATGAGTTGGGAAAAATTTTAAAAAAGGAAACAGCACAGAAAAAAACTTCAGCAAAGCAAAGAACAGGTGCTATCGCAGCGGAGGGGGTTCACTATGGTATCGCCCTTGGCAACACCCATTTTTTTGTGCCGCAACGACTCTCCTAGCTTTGAAAAGGGAAAACATCGGGTAGGTGCTCAAATTCTGTGCGGCACGGTAAAAAGGGCGTGGTCAAGTGCATCGTGCTCAAGCGCCCCGCCCCCTCCTCTCGCTGCGATAGCACCCAACGACATAACAAAAACTAAGCAATTAGAGAAAAAGAGAGCAAAACTAAACATAAGTTGGGAAAATTTTAAAAAAGGAAACAGCACAGAAAAAAAACTTCAGCAAAGCAAAGAACAGGGGCTATCGCAGCGGAGGGGGGTCACTATGGTATCGCCCTTGGCCACACCCATTTTTTTGAGCCGCAACGACTCTCCTAGCTTTGAAAGGGGGAAACATCGGGTAGGTGCTCAAATTCTGTGCGGCACGGTAAAAAGGGCGTGGTCAAGTGCATCGTGCCCTAGCGCCACGCCCCCCCCCCGCTGCGATTGCGCCGAAAACAACAAGGGATGACATTCATTTACGAGAATAGAGAAAAAACAAGAGGAACCAAAAAATACGATGAAATAAAAGAAATCGAAAAACACCGCGATGGGTCTTTGCCTCTTGTGGCTGCCGCGGAGTCAGCCGACCGATTTTTCCGAGCGGGACCAGGCGGCAGAAAAAATCGTACATCCCTTTAAGCAAGGGGTGTGCGATTTTAATTTAATCGAATCAGTAATTGACAAAAAATACTATCGATTAGGAGTCTAACCGTTATAACGTCGGCATGGATCCTAGTGATACTGTGCGTTCCCTCATGAAGGTTGGCGCAAACTCGGTGCCATAAGCTATAACATAGGTGCACCGAGTTTGCGCCCACCTTCAATACCTTGATACCTTGATGGTCCATCTTCATTGGCGGTCTTCTCGATGTGGACCACATTCGCTCCAGGTTTCCCTAGAAAGAGCAACAGTCATCCAGTATGGTAAGCCTTTTTGTTTGAATGACTTGTTGAAATTGTTCGCCCAACGCGCCGCAGGTCGTCCTTGAGTCCTTTTGACGTCACGAGGGTACCAGTATGTGATCCTGGTACTCCATCTATCGTCGACTCTTCGCAGAACATGTCCTGCCCATCTGTGCTTCGCAGACTCAATATGGGATACTGCGTCTCGTATGCCAGCTCAGAAAGTTGGAGCTCGCCAACCGCTAACCAAAAGTCCGGCGGCGCGCAGCACCTCGCGCGGCCCGCGAGCGGAATGGTAGCGGGTGGCGAGCACTGGCATGCTGGCGCTCGCCACCCGCTCACCACATTACGGCGGCGCGCTCGCAACTCCACGTCGGCGCGCTCGCCTAGCGCTGGTCGCCGACGAAAAGATAGCGGGTGGCGAGCTCTTAAATATGGCTTCCGCTTGAGATTCAGGCCATACTTGAACTTTTTTCGGTTATACGGTGTTTTGGTCTATATAATGGCACATGGCCACGCCTGTTTTTCCGTGCCGCCGCGCAATTTAAGCACCAACTCAGGATTTTCCTCCCACTCCAAAATCAGGAGAGTCGTTGCGGCATGAAAAATGGGAGTGGCCATGTGCGATATTATAGTTCCCCTCTGCTGCGCTGGCACCGTTCATTCTTTCACAGTAACAGTACGAATAATTTTTAGAGTCAGTTTCAAATTAATCAACAAATTCTTATAACTTCAAGTGTTTATTCTAATTTAGTCGTAACAAATAGACGCAATACTGATTCATTACAATTTTCTAAATATCAACGTAGACCTTGGTGTTCATATCGATCAAATATTCAAATTCTCCAGCCAACTATAGAACTGCCGAATTTTTCATCTGAAAATATCTTTGTGAGGAGCTGCGGAGAAGGAAAACGGAACGAAAACATTACGAAGATTTTTTTCTTGAAATTTGAAGTTCATTCGGGATATTACGTAATTCCTTAATTGGAATATTATTTATTTATTAATACGCCCTAGCGGACCTCCAGTCAAAACAGTTGAAAAAACTGAATAGGGAACAGGAAGCTGAAGTCAATTTTATACCCATATTTTCTTGTCATAAATAGATGACAAGAAAAAATAAGCGCGAGACAACTCGTCGACGAATTTCTCACCGTCCGAAGTCACAATCTTTGATAGGCCTTAACTCTGTACGCAGTGGGCTCTGCGCGATTCTGGAGACTCCGTTGTGATGAGCGCGAAATCCATGATAATCTATTTATGGTGATATGTGTATAAAATTAAAGAACGGTGAGTTTCTATTCACATGCCACTCTTTTCCGGGGTCAGTGGCACACTATGAGGTGGATAGGCAGTATAATTGTACGATTTCGAAAAAAATGTCGAACGAACGAAAATCAAAATTTTTCGTTCGAAAAATTTCGTACAAACGAAAATTGAAAAAATTTCGTACAAACGAAATTTGAAAAAATTTCATTGGACGAATTTTCGAACGAACGAAAATTAAAAAAAATTCGTTCGACGAATTTCGAACGAACGAAATTTAAAAAAAATTTTGTTCGACGAAATTTCGAGCCAACGAAAAAAATTTCGAAAAATCTTTCGAAAATTCTTCGAAAACTTCGTTCGTGTACAACTATAGTACGCAGGTTCACCGGATATGAATGTATAGCCTATCTTGGAAAAAGTAAGCCGGGCAGGCGACCCTCATCGAGCGATTAAAAAAAATCACAAATGAGTTTTCTCAGTTTCGCCGACGGATTCTTAGCTTTTCTCTTGATATTGTATAACCAATTGGACTGTAAACTGGACGAAGAGTTTCAAATAATAAAAGAAAAGTCGTCGGCGGGACTAGGAAAATTCACTTACAACCCGCTTTGCAAAAAAAGCGAAACCCAAATCAGGCCGCCTAGATAAGCTATCAAATTACCTCTATGAGATCAACATATCTAAAGAACACAACTTAACAGATGACCATTTGTGCATGTACACGGATTTATGTACATATATGCGAGTGACGAAACTATGAGTTACGATCTCCACCACCATTCGTGATGGTTAGCATAGAGTTGAAAACAAGACTATATCGAGTTTGAGCTTCATAGAATTCCAAGAAAAAAAAACCAGAAAGAAACAGAAAAAGGATGAGAACTGTACGATGTAAAGGAAAATTAAGGGAAATCTTGCGAAATACTTTAAAGGACGATAACAGCTCAGATGGCGACCCGCTAGCGAACAGCTCGCGACCCGCTATACCACCTTTCCTTGCGCTCGCGACCCGCTATACCCGTAGCGGGTGGCGAGCGAAGACCAGGGGGTAGCGGGTAGCGAGCTCTTCGAAATGAGAGGTGAGCGGATAACGAGCGAGGCCCGAAATGCGCGCGGGTGGCGAGCTCCGACTTCCTGAGAGACTGCTTTCGGAGTTCGCAGCTGCTCAGCCCTTCTTGCCATTGTTTTCGACGATTTGCTCCCAATAGGCACCTTTCCAATGCCCTGTGCGTTGTTCTCAGGGCAACCGAAGTCCCCTTGGTGTGGGCCCACGTCTCGGTACCATAGCACAATGCAGGTAGTACCGTAGAGTCAAACAGGTGAGCACGCAGCTTGCTATCCTGAATCTCGCTGGTCACTTCTCGGATTGTGCTCATCGCTGCCCACGCTGATCTTCTTCGTCGGTCAATCTCCTTCGACAGATCGTTTTCCATATTGAGTTCTCGTCCTAGGTAGACATAGCTATCAACTTGATCCACTTCGTTTCCTTCCAGGTAGATTGGTCCGCCGTCGCACCATCGGTTGGTCATCGTCTGAGTCTTCTCCATGTTCATTGTCAAACCAATCGCGCTGCCCACGCTATTCAACTCATTCAGCATTTCGTTCATCTCTTGAGTGCTGCCACTGATAAGCACAATATCGTCTACGAACATTAGATTGGACAGCTTCTTCCCATCGATGTTCAAACCTTTCTCTTCCCAATCAAATTTGCTCATCGCATGCTGTAGAGCAGTCGTGAAGAGCGTCGGCGATATTGAGTCACCTTGCCGGACTCTTTTTTTTGATTGGAATGCGTAGTTTCCTTTCGAATAATTGCACCGTTGTTGATGTTCCTGTATTGCACAACTCCAGAACGTTCACGTATGCAGAATCCACTCCGGCATGCAACAAGGCGTTTAGAACAGCGTTTGTCTCCACCGACTCAAATGCTTTTTTTTGTAATCAACGAACGTCAGGCACAACGGCAGTTTGTATTCACGGCATCGTTCAATTAATTGAGACACGGTGTGGATGTGATCCATGCAACAAAAACCCTTCCTGAATCCTGCTTGCTCTACGGGTTGGTAAGCGTCAACTGTGGCCTCCAGACGATTGAGGATTATCTTAGTGAAGACTTTATACGGGATCGACAGCAGGGCAATAGGACGATAGTTCCCAATATCCTCCTTGTCTCCCTTCTTGAAAACCAGAACCGTCTTCGAGCATTTCCACTGATCTGGTACGGATCCCCCTTCGAGGTAAGAGTTGAAATGCTTTGCCAGAATTTTACACGTGGCTTCTCCTCCTACTCTCAGCAAATCTGCAGAGATATCATCAGGGCCAGGAGCTGTTCCTTTCTTGAGCGACCGCAAGGCATTAGCAACCTCGGATAAGAGAATAGGTGGCACTGGATCTTCGGTTGGAGAGGAATATCTAGGAACCGGCGTAGATGAGCGATAGAGATCCGTGTAGAATTCCGTAACAATGCGTTCCATATCCACTTTTGCAGTTCTGGGTGTTCCATGTTTGTCCCTCAAGCACGTCGTTACATTACGATAAAACGTGAGATCATTTCGACAGCGTTTGTGACTCCTTCTTTGAGCGGCGGTCGATACCAACTTGTTCCTCCGGTGTTCTCTGAGAGATTCCCTGACTGCTATGCGGCAGGCCTTGTTGATGACGATCTTCTCCACATGTGCTGCGGTTGGATCCCTTCTTAATTCACCTCGACTTTTGGGAAGTTCTCGAGCTTTAGAATTGTGTCTTCCCTCTCCTGGCTGTTGAGATACCATTGCAGCCTTTCCACATTAAAGCAGACCTTTGGCGAGCTCTTCGAAGTCCGCCGTAGGATTATCAACCAGTCTCCAAGGGTAGTCATCAAGAGCTGCTTCCATTGCAGCCTCGTTGTACTGAGGAAAGCGAACAGGTGCAGGACGATGTGTATCCCTTTTAAAGACTCGTTTGTCGAGACGGAACTTTGTCCGAAGTAGTCTGTGATCAGACCCGCAGTCGAAGGAGGGCACCACAGTGACATCCATCAAGCTCCACTTCCGATTAGCCAGAACATGGTCCAGCTCCGAATGCGTTAATCCATTGGGACTTTCCCATGTCCATCGTCGGTGTAATTTCTTTTCAAACAATGAGTTTCCGTGGAACAAGTTGCATGATGACATCAGATCCAGAGCGCGATAGCCATTGCTGTTTCTGTTCCTGTCCCCATGTGGGCCAAGTCTCCAGTTACCGTCGCTTCCGTTGCCCAAAATGGCATTGAAGTCCCCACACACAAATTTGTAGTAAGACTTCTCCTTCCTGATTGCCGCCTCCAGTTCAGCGTAGAAACTATCCTTCTCCTCGTCTTCGGCTACATCGGTAGGAGCATAACAGCTCACGACGGAGATAATGGCCTTGTGTTCGGTCTTCAATCGCAGGATTGCTATACGGGGGCCCAAAACTTCGTGAGAGTGGACGATCTGCTGAACTCCTGGGTGAACGAGGAAGCCGACTCCTCCAATATTCGTAGCAGTAACCTTTTGTCCCATTATTATCAGCTCTCCTTCATCAGTCTTCCTCGTGTACGGTTCCTTGGCCTTCGTTTCATGCAAGCAGACGACATCGTATTTGATTCTTCTGGACTGATGAAGGAGAGTTCTCAGGTCTGTGTCGGACGCAGCCGTTCGGCAATTGTATGTGCATATGTTCGGACATTGTCCGCGTTGGGTTGGGGTTCTCCAATGACGCCCCGTCCTGATCCTTGTCCGTCCTCGGTAGAGGCATCTCCGGGCGTCGTGGGAGAGCATATCCGATTTCGGGTCGGTTCCAAATTATTAGCGAATATAGGAGCAAGCTTGTGGTCTAGTTACTCCCGAGTGCAGAGCCGGTGCTATCGGGAGCCGCCCGTTCTCACATTAGATAAACTAATGCTACGGCGAACAGTAAGACCGCTTGTACCGTTGGCCATTTCGCGAGACGAATCTCGTTCATCAATGTTCACCCCTTCACCACGATGAGGTGACACATAAAGGGTATCGTGGAGGGGTTCATCAATGGAGAACGTAAAGTATCGTTAGGATTCATGCCGACGTTATAACGGCTAGGTTCCTAGCCGATAGTATCTTTTTCGTCAATTATTGGTCGTTGTTTTGAAAATCGATGAAAAGGGCGAGAATCGAATTTTCAAAAAAACGATCGATAATTGACGTAAAACACCAATGATTAAGGGCTTAGCCATCATACATAACTTTGGAGCTTCGAGACCTAAACTTCTTGCATAAACTAGAAAACACCGGAGCTGCAAAATCAAGAAATCCACTACAAATCATTAATTACGCTTCGTCGAAAATTTTTGCAAAAGCCATCATCTAGTTCTGAGGTGGCTCAGATATTCTGTCAACTATGGCAGGTTTGGTGGTTTCCCTCAAAGTAAATACATAGACGCAGTACTAAAGATTATAACTTAATTATAGTACATATTTCGCAGAAAAACAGGCTTCGGGCAAGTTGAAAGGTAGCATTAGATAGAAGCACAAGTCGATTAGACAGGGACCCGGCGCATGCAACGTGCCCGACGACGACACGAGTCGATGGTATTGATTATATTGGCGACAGCTGCTACTGCGGGTTGGGGCAGCGCAGCAGTAGCCGCTGTCACTAATATTATCAACACCATCGTTAGCCTAATGCCTAACCCACACTGGGATTTCTCCAAATATTGTACCAAAATACTTAGACCATGCGACCCTTTATGAGAAGATTACCCAACGCAAGATTGGATTATGTTGAGAACTAACTTTGCGAGTAGGAAGTGGATAAAATAGCAGTACTTGATTTTCGGTATGCTGTGCGTGTCGGGCTTCTATCAAAACGTGTCCTTCTCAAAACTTGTGTGAGCGTGAATAAAACTTACAAATTAGGCGATTGATCGAGATGGTCGAAGAACGGTCCGCATGGCCATAAAGCTGCCTATGGAGCGATACTCATTTTCCATAACGCGGCACACGCTTGTCATAATGCGTAATTTATTTCCCATCACGCGGCGCACGCTTCTCATAGTGCGCGACTCATTTATCATGACATGGAGGACGCTTCTCATAATGCGCGACCCATTTCCCATCACGCGGCGCACGCTTCTCATAACGGTCCACTCATTCTCCATGACGCGGAGGACGCTTCTCATGATTCGTCGTCCATTTCAATGACGCGGCACACACTTCGCATTGATGGCTACTCGTTTTCCGTGAAGCGACGCAATTTTCCCATAAAACGCTCTCTACCTCTCCACAATTCTCCACGCACCACCAACCCCGCATACATTTTCCAACGCGGAGATTCGATTACAGAGGATAAGTACGAAGGATCGCTGAGGCTTTGGAAAGCGTAAATACTACAATTGATGGCAGTGGGATTCCATGCTGGGTCCGTGATTGACGGTCTGGCTAACACTGCTCGCACTGCTGTCGCCCCGAGAGCGACCGGACCGCGGCCGAGGGGCGAACTGGCACTGGACAGGGACCGCGGTGCCAGTTGGCCCCTCTGCCGCTGTCCGGGCGACGACGTCATAATTGGGAGGAGCCGGTCCCGCTCGGAGCGATTGTTTGCCTGAGAGGGTGATGATCGTGCTAGTACTACTCGGTCCCGGTACGATTCACCTTTCTCTCAGCACGATTATCATCGTGTCGCGTGATGCACAGTCGTAGTGCGCAATTGAGCACCGGAGTTTACTTTTGATACGGTCGAATCTACATTCTCATTAAGAGAATTCAAAATTGTTTTCATGGCTTTCGATAAAAACGACTGTTGAGCTCTTTTCATGAGAATGTAGGTTTGGTCATCACAAAAATAAAAATAAATGAAAGAAAAAACCCGGAAGTTCGCGGGAAAAACGGTCAAAAACAAAGTGTAACGGCTAATTACCGGTGTCGGCCGGCCTCCTAATTAACGAGATCCTCATTAATGCTGGCTTATCCGCCTTTAAGTTTGCTTCTAAAGTAGTCAGTAGTCTCCATAAATGCTCAAAAATAACTTTAGAAGCAAAGCGCGCACCAGATTTGGTTTTGAATCGGCCCCGCGCGCAACCCCTTTTTCGAAATCTCAGTTGAGAGTGAACGTAGAAATTAGATCTAAATTGCATTAAAAAGAGCGCGAAAAGTTGGTAAATTTTCCCGAAAATGGTTTAGAACGGTTCACTGGTTTTCGAGTAAAAATTGAAAGACCGCGCGTTTTTGTTGTTAATCTCCTTTTCTTTTTTCAGACGGAGTACACGATCTTGTTGATACACTTAAAATTGAGCTAGGGAGCTCATTTTTGGAGAGGAGGCTGGAAATGGATGCAGGTCGCTCCTATTCCAATTTGAACTTGATAACTTGAGTTTGAAGGGTACCTCAAAATCGTGGGTTTATATACTAAATTAGCAGTGGAGCACGAAAACTGCCTTTTTCTGCTACGGCTGTGGAGACCGGGGTGTGTGGGTGAATCTGCAGCCAATCAATACAGGTCGTGGAAGGTAAGTACTGAACTTGTCAGAGTTCGTACTCATGACACGTCATCGATCAATAATCAATATTATCGATTTTCGCGCTTTTTGCACAAAATGCGGCTAGGAGTGGTGATTGTTGATGGGATTGGTTTTCTTGGTTGGGGAATTTTGCTCATCAGTCATTATCGATAAATACCGATCAATAATATCGATTTGTTCGCCTTTTGCACAAAAGACCGCAATGATTTTCGATTGTTGATGGCTCTAACAATAAGTCACTTGTTTGGGAAATTCTTCTCATCATGCGAAACCGAACATTATCGATCAATGATATCGATTTTTCCCATGTTGCACAAAATGCGGCAATGAGTGGTATTTTTTATGGATTCGGGTAATAAGTTTCAAAAATTGTTTTCTTTCGACAATCTCGTTGTTAGATGTTTCATCATTCCGAAATGGAAATCGTTGAGCAAAATTCAAGTCAGAAAGGGAACCTTCGGGAAAAATGTGTGAAATTTCTGAAAATTTAGCTTCCTGGCAAAAGTAACGATTTGGTAATGATAAAAAAAGTTTTAAAAATGTCTTGAAATATCGTAAAAAAGATTTGGCGTAAAATAGCCTGGAAAATAAAAAAAACTAGAAAATGAAGTGAAATTACCAAAAATGTGATTTGGCGGTCGATCATTTCACAAGCTTCTCCGTTAAACTTATCAAAACGAAATCAAGCGCGCAACGGAAACATTAAGTCATTTTTGAAAGCTGTAATAGGGGAATCAGCATAGGTCCAGCTAGGTGGACGCAAGGCTCCACTCCATATCGTGCTTGATTTCGTTTTGATAAGTTTAACGGAGAATCTTGTGAAATGATCGACCGCCAAATCACATTTTTGGTAATTTCACTTCATTTCCTAGTTTTTTTATTTTACAGGCTATTTTACGCCAAATCTTTTTTACGATATTTCAAGACATTTTTAAAACTTTTTTATCATTACCAAATCGTTACTTTTGCCAGGAAGCTAAATTTTCAGAAATTTTTTACTTGTATTCACATTTGTGATGGCCAGCTCTACCATTCCATGGTGATAGTACAACAACCGATTTTATCGAGAACCCTGCCTTTAAAGGCAGTGTCCACGATAAAAACCATGTCTGACTTTGTGGAGGAGATCGGCAGCTGCGGGGCCTAGCGCAACCCTAACGTTGAAAAAACTAAGAAAAGTGAGCTAGGAACGTTCCCATACGACCCCAAAGTTGGACAACCGTCAGCATGTCACACCCAGATGCGCCTTCCACGCCCTCCGACTTGAACAAATGATTGCTCTAGATTGTGAGATGAGCGATGGTTTCCGACCAATAGCCCCGTTCTTCCCTTCATTCTGAACTTCTCTCTTTACTCAGGTCAGCTTGCATACATCGGCTGCAATGGACGGAAGTTACAAGCCTCGGACGACTCGTCCACCATGCTTCCCTCTCTCAGTTTTTGAGGGACCATAACTTCGTCCCTAGAAGGTATTTGCGATTCCAAAAACATCATTGGAATCAGCATGAGACCGTCTTTAAGATAGGCGGAGAAGCAGAGAAACGATTCTTATCGTGAACACTGCCTTTAAGCTGCGAAGGTAAAAAAGTTCCGCTTATGAGAAGCAATAAGGAGCAGAACTTTTTTATGCTCTTTATTCTGGAAGTCATTGAACCGCCGTTCGTTCAATTTCTTGAGTCGCTTGTTTCTAAGGACTCAGACGAACTCAAATGTCGACTGCAGGTAGGCTTTCCCTTTTCTCGAGCAACCCGGCTATAGCTGGTTCTTTCGAGAGAAAAACATTGACCTGTTGTCGACCTGCCATCGCCCTGTTGATAGCAGGTTCACGGCAGGTTGATACGGTGACCCATCCTATCGCCGGTGAACATCGATCATCCGAACCGTCGAATGCTTTACGGAATATTCACTCGGTTGGAGAACCTGCTTCTGTCGTTTTTTTGTCATTCGTGAAGCGTACGTGCTTTTGTGCTATACACAGCCCGCATATTAGACTTTGGATCGGATGAAATCGTTTCTCCAATAATGTTCTAAGCATTTTGGAGTACAACAATCATTCATTGTACTTTTATTATGCATTTTTTTGGAACAATAAATATATTTGGGAGTTTGAAACTTTCTTTTCTTGAATACTCGATTCTGTCGCAATTTTGGACTGTTCTGTTCCTCAACTTGTCTATGGTCTACTTTGGCTACGCTATTGGATCGCCTGTGGTAACTGGTATTGTCGGCGTGGTCTGCGTTGGATACGTTATAGGATCCGATTCCGATCTGGACACCGAAATCACTTCAACAGGCGAGCACTCTTGTGACCGAGTGTGAATTTCTTTCATTCTTCTGTGCAGCCGCGTGAAGTCAATTTTTTTAAATTGATTGTATACCAGTTTTTGAGCGAAACTCCGGTTTGCCCTCCGACACTTCAGGGCAGCAAGATCCGTAAAGCCTGATGAGAGAGATGTTGCCGAAAATAAAATAGGGTAGCGCCGCAAAGGAGCTGGTAGATGACGAGTTTTTGCCGATTCATATATAGGCGATTGTCGCTTATCTCCTGAATGAGAGGAATCAGGTTGAATAAATGTGTAAGAAAAATTGTGTGTTAGCCGAGATGGTCCGAGATATGGTTAAAGGCAGTGGTCGCGATCAAATATGCTTGTCGTCTTTTTCTCTCCAAATCCTTTCCTGGGTCTCGAGTAGTAGGACCTATAAGAAAAAATCGCGAAAAAACCACTGTTTTGGGCCGAATTTGAAACCTGAGCTTTCTTGTCTTTTGATGGTGGACGAGCCCTCTCCACATCATCGGCATCGATGACCTCTTATATCAAGAACATCAGCTAGCTTGAAATTGAATGTCAATCAATGAACCTTCGAATTTATGTACAGATCTAGTCAAAAACATTGACTGAAGTGATGCTTTCATTATTAAACTGTTTTTATTCGTTAAATTTGCATTTATTTCGTCCTCTGAATGTCGAATGATTTTTGACTGCTCGGCATGAGACTGCGATCTGTTTCGTCATCGCTGTGCACGTGTGCACGAACTAGCTTCTTTGGGCCCTAGAAACTCTATTTGTAGACCGTTTTTCACCGCGCTACCTTCATAGTTTTTCAGCTGTTTTTGATCTAAGCTGATTTTTGTAATTTTTTCGATAACGTTTTTCATCGTGACCACTGCCTTTAAGGCTAATGCAAAGCCAAGCCAGGTGAATGATAGGTTGAATGCTCTATTGAGGGAAGTCATTAGTAGTCAGTGTGCTCCAGATAATATCAGTGATGCTCCTTGTGCCAGTGCTGTTCCTGAATCAACTGAGCCGTCATCTCCATCTGTAAGTTTCGAGAAGTCGAATGACTACAGAGAGATTAAACGTAGTCGCTCAGTCGTGATCATAGGAGTTACAGAGAATTGCGAAAAGTTTCCGCGTGACAAAGCTATTAATGACCATTATTGTGTTTTTGATATATTGAACTTCCTGTCCATTGATTGCTTGCGTGTGTTGATACATCGCAATGGCTGTGATGACTCTTCTCGTAATAGGTTGCTCAAAGTGATCTTCCCCGCATCGAGCATTGGCAGGACAGTACTGGGGCGCGCTCCTCAGCTTACTCGTTTCCCGTTCACTATTGGACTGTTTATCAGAGCATCCCTTCCTCGGGAGGAATGTGAGCGGCGAGGTGCCGAGCGGGGACCTCGTCGTAGTCCTCCTGCCAGTGTCAATGCAAATCATGCTGGTGCAAATGTACATACTGCAGTTGGTGGTACTACCCCTATTAGAATGAGTCGTCTTGCTGTCAATCTTAGTGCAAACACTCCTGTCAATGTGAGCACTCCTCGTGTAAATATCAATGCTCCTGTTCGGGTGAGCTGTGTCAGTATCAGTAACAATTTAGTTTCCTCCCAAAAGCCTAGTACGAGTTCTAATTGTATTCCCGGTCAGCATGTCAGTGATAGCGTTGCCACCGGTCATTCGAGTGTTATTTAAAATTATAAATCCTCCTCGAACCGCAAATAGCAATCTATCTTTTTGCAAACATACGTACCCTTCCCAAAAACATAAATAGTCTTATGGGATGCATTCAAAAATTCGATTTTGGCATTATAGCGCTGTCTGAAACGTGGTTGACGCCGCACATCACTGGTGCTTCGTTATCTGGTGGTTTGTGCTCTCGGTTCGATCGGCTCGCATAAGAAGGGCGGGAGTGTGGCTCTTTTGTTGAGTAAGTCTCTTTGTCCAAGGTTAGCGTACGAGTCCTTTTCTGAAGGGTATGAACTACTTTGTGCTGACATTGTGGTTAGTACTAGGTAGCTGAGAATAGTTATTGCTCACAGGGCGCCCCCACGCACTGCTGACTCTTCTGAAACTTTTATTAAAACCTTAGGTGATTAGCTTTTTTGTAGTCAGTTTTGTACCATTACGGCCGATTTCAATTTACCAGGTATATCGTGGGCGCAGCTTGTTCCTATGGCTACCAACCTGAGTAGCAAGCTGTTCCTAGATACAGCACCGTGCAAAAGTCTATTCGCGTGGCCTTTCCGCCAATAATGTTTTTGTACGTATCTTGGCTTGCCCTTAGCGAAACTTGATGAAACTTTGGTATGTTATGGTTTTATCACAACACTTGCTTTACCCATACACGAAATCGGTTTTTGATCGTGCAGTTTTTGAATACGGAATTTTTTTTTACATTTTGTGGTAATATCTCAAATTAGAATCATTCCTTCAAAACATGGCTTTTACGAATTCAAACCCGTAGCAGTTATTCGCCATTCAAGGGTCTTCGGAACCGTTGTATAGCTTTGTGAGAGAACAGCCTCTATCAGTCTCTATCAGAAGTTTTCTGAAGACCGAAAATTGAATACGTTGGAGTTAATTTTTTGAAATTCACCCCTTTAAATTTTTTCACCCCAGAACCATAACAAAATATGTGCTTTATAAGCTTGGACAAAGTACAACTGGAACATAAATTTCGCTCTTTTTCGATAACGTCAAAGAGAGACATATAATAGGTGCAATAACGCATTATTTTCTTTCGAATTTATTTCTAAAAAGAATTCGAAGGAGATCAATCTTTTACAAGGTTATACGACGGCTCTGAAGACCTTTGAATCGCGAATATTTGCTACGAGTTTGAAATTGTAATAGCGATGTTTTGAAGAAGTAGTTATAATTTGAGACAATACCACAAAATGGTAAACAAATTCCATTCTTGAAAACTGCACGCTCAAAAACCAATTTTATGTATATGTAAAGCAAGGGTTACAATCAGGGATGTGCAGCAATCGCCGTTTGCCGGTTGCCAATTGCCGGCCATTTTTATACAATTTTTATCGATTGTCGTTTGCCGTTTTTCTCCTCTTTATTTTCGACAAAATTCGGCAAAAAGTGCGCAATAGATAACAAACGCCGCGATTAGGACACGAATGGCAAACCCGAGAAGCCTTGCAGCGACCAGCTCGAATGTAGAGGGACAGACTATACGTACTCTAAAACTTTAAGCGAGTTGATGTAATCTGCCTTGCGGTCACGTCAAAGCAATTGCTAGTACTGTAGTGTCACGCTCGTCTGGGCCCTCTTGTCTGGAAGAGCACCGAATTCCCCACCCCCTACTTGTTGGGACTTGAGCAATTATCGTAGGGCTCTTCGGGACAAGAATTAACATCCTGAACATTTCCAGGAGAGGGCATAAGGGTTCAGGAAAACGCTGAATGGCTCAATTTCTTCCAAATATTTTTCAAAGCGTCGTGTAGAGGATGTTGGACTTCACTGGCAGTTTGTGGGCATATGCTTTTTGCCATCTGCTATGCTCACACTTGTGCCGAAAAACATGCAACCAAGTTGAAAGTTGGAGTTCTGAGTTGAAAAAGTGGGAGAGGGTGTAAACGGCGTGGAGAACATCCGTTTTGATTAAATTCGCTGCTTGACTATAAACTGGATGCACGGAGGCGGGGGTGATCAGTTGGGAACAAGGGGTGGCGTACAGTTTGGGAAGGAGGTGGTTTGAGGAAAGCGTGGTTTTTCAGGATTCGTATTTTTTGAAAGCTTGAAACACTGCTCAATTGTATTTGAATTGTCTGCGCGCAGCTGGGAAGAATTTTGAAAGGTTGGAGGGGGAGAGATGCCAAAGATGGAGCAGTTTTTCAGGAACGCTTCCAAGACTTTCCGAAAACGTGCGTTTAATTTGCATTTGTCCATGTAGTTATCTTTTATCTAAATAAGGTCAAATACTAAACACACCGTGAGGCACGCCGAAGAGTACGCCGCAAACTCTGAGAAAGTTTACCTCGGCTGTGCCAGGATAGTAAGGCGACCCTCAACTGTGCTGCGAGAGATACGCGGTAGTATAGCAGCGACTCCGCAATCATCGCTGTGCAAATACCATTCTGTTGCAGTGCTTTGAGCCTCGACAACACCACGACATTGCCACGACAGTACCGCAGCGGTACCGCGTTAGAACCACACCGGCTCCGCGAGGATGCATTAGCGAGCCCGCGTCGACTACGATGTACTGTCCTGTGTAGTTTCGCCTGTTCAATCACCCAGGTTTCATTACCCACGTTCCGTATCTCCTTGCTCGCAGTAACGGGGATACCCTCTGTTCCTATTAGACAGAGGAACTAACAACCGTAGATGCGCATTTTGTTCGTAGGCCTCTCCCAGTTGTACTATGACTCATAAATAATTTCATACGAGTTACTCTCAGTTTGTAAAGGCGCAGCCACCAATCCAGAGCCGCAGCGGCACTTTCGCGGAGCAGCTGTGGTGCCTGTAGGAACCGGTGTCGCGGATCCGCCGCTGCAATTTCTACCAGAGAAGCGGCGCGGCTGCCGCGCTCGTTAGAAAATAATCACCTAAAGTAGGAGCACAGTGAGCTCTCCTTCTCTTTGAATGAATTTCAAGTGCTCACCCTCTTTACTTGGATTGCGCGATACTTTGAATTTTGTGAATGGAATTGAAACACGAAGCAAATGAATGACTACTACATATTTCGAGAAAGGTTGACATTCGAGAACCTCGAAAAATTATTATTCTTTTACCACAACATTTTTATTACCAGTGTTCAATAGAATGCTCTTTAATTTTTATTACCAGTGTTCAATAGAATGCTCATTCTATCAAAAAGGGGTCTTCCAAGCGAAAGAGGTTTGGTTGGCGTCAGAAACGTTCCAACAAAAAGAGAACAATAGGTAAGTAGATTGAGGAGAGTCTACAAAGAGCGAACAATATTCTCTGAGAGTAATGTTATTGGTGAACACTTCTTAACAGCAAAAACAAACCGTTGCGGTGTTTTACACGGAAGCACTCTGTGGTTCCGAAGATGGTCTTGATTACGAGAGAACCGTTTAAACGTATGTGCATGTAAACCTAACTCTTATCATCAGAATAGAAGATGATGTCGCAAAGACTTAGACAGACGGTTAGGTCTTGCTGTAAGGAAACTCAAAACTATAAAATAGAAATACAGCATTAGGCAAGAGTAATCCCGTAGAATCTCGTTAAACGAATAGAAGTCCTTTTTCCGAAAGACACTAAACTCATCATCGTAAAATGCCGCAAGGCTTTGTTCCCGCTGTTAAGGAGTGTTCACCAATAAAATTACTCTCAGAAAATATTGTTCACTTTTTGTAGACTCTCTTCAATCTACTTACCTATTGTTCCCTTTTTGTTGCAACGTTTCTGACGTCAACCAAACCTCTTTCGCTTGGAAGACCCCTTTTTGATTGAATTGTTCACTTTTTATTGATATTACAAAGTAATATCTATGAAAAAATCTTTAATATTCTTCAAATAGCATGGATTGCTATAATAATCAGTGAGCAACAAACTTGTTGCGCACGCTAGAAATGAAGCGCTACTCACTTTCCACGACGTCCTGATGACGTCATCAGATGCCCTATGCACTCTACATGACATCCTGATGACGTCATCAGATGCCCTATGTACTTAAGATGACACCCTGATGACGTCATCAAATGCCTTATGTACTTTACATGACACCATGATGACGTCATCAGATGCCCTATGTACTTTACATGACATCCTGATGACGTCATCAGATGCCCTATGTACTTTAGATGACCCTGATGACGTCATCAGATGCACTATGTACTTCACATGACACCATGATGACGTCATCAGATGCACTATGTACTTTACATGACACCCTGATGACGTCATCAGATGCACTATGTACTTTAGATGACACCCTGATGACGTGATCAGATGCCCTATGTACTTTGCATGACACCCTGATGACGTCATCAGATGCACTATGTACTTTACATGACACCCTGGTGACGTCATCAGATGCACTATGCACTTTACATGACACCCTGATGACGTCATCAGATGCCCTATGTACTTTACATGACACCCTGATGACGTCATCAGATGCACTATGTACTTTACATGACACCCTGATGACGTCATCAGATGCCCTATGTACTTTACATGACACCCTTATGACGTCATCAGATGCCCTATGTACTTTGCATGACACCCTGACGACGTCATCAGGCGAAATCCAAGTGGGAGAGCGCCGGACGCCATAGAAACTGTGCGGGATCCAAATGGGAGAGCGCCGGACGCCGTAGAAAGTGTGTGGGATCCAAGTGTGAGTGCGCAGGGCGCCGTACGAAGTGGGCGGGTTTCAAGTGGGAGTGCGCAGGACGCCGTAAAAAGTTTGCGGGACCCGAGTGAGAGTACGCAGGACGCCGTATAAAGTGTGCGGGACCCGAGTGAGAGTGCGCCGGACGCCGTAGAATGTGTGCGGGACCCGAGTAAGAGTGCGCCGGGCGCCATACAAAGTGTGCGGGACCCAAGTGGGAGTGCGCCGGACGCCGTAGAAAGTGTGCGGGACCCGAGTGAGAGTGCGCCGGACGCCGTAGAAGGTGTGCGGGATCCAAGTGGGAGTGCGCCGGACACCGTAGAAAGTGTGCGGGACCCGAGTGAGAGTGCGCCGGACGCCGTAGAAAGTGTGCGGGACCCGAGTGAGAGTGCACCGGACGCCGTAGAAAGTGTGCGGGACCCGAGTGAGAGTGCGCCGGACGCCGTAGAAAGTGGGCGGGATCTAAGTGGGAGTGCGCCGGACGCCGTAGAAAGTGTGCGGGACCCGAGTGAGAGTGCGCCGGACGCCGTAGAAAGTGTGCGGGACCCGAGGTAGAGTGCGCGGGACGCCGTAAAAAGTGTGCGGGACCCGAGTGGTAGTGCGCAGGACGCCGTAGAAAGTGTGCGGGATCCGAGTGAGAGGGCGCCGGACGCCGTAGAAAGTGTGTGGGATCCAAGTGGGAGTGCGCAGGGCGCCGTACGAAGTGGGCGGGTTTCAAGTGGGAGTGCGCCGGACGCCATAGAACGTGTGCGAAATCCAAGTGGGAGAGCGCCGGACGCCATAGAAAGTGTGCGGGATCCAAATGGGAGAGCGCCGGACGCCGTAGAAAGTGTGTGGGATCCAAGTGGGAGTGCGCAGGGCGCCGTACGAAGTGGGCGGGTTTCAAGTGGGAGTGCGCAGGACGCCGTAAAAAGTTTGCGGGACCCGAGTGAGAGTACGCAGGACGCCGTATAAAGTGTGCGGGCCCGAGTGAGAGTGCGCCGGACGCCGTAGAATGTGTGCGGGACCCGAGTGAGAGTGCGCCGGACGCCGTACAAAGTGTGCGGGACCCAAGTGGGAGTGCGCCGGACGCCGTAGAAAGTGTGCGGGACCCGAGTGAGAGTGCGCCGGACGCCGTAGAAAGTGTGCGGGACCCGAGTGAGAGTGCACCGGACGCCGTAGAAAGTGTGCGGGACCCGAGTGAGAGTGCGCCGGACGCCGTAGAAAGTGGGCGGGATCTAAGTGGGAGTGCGCCGGACGCCGTAGAAAGTGTGCGGGACCCGAGTGAGAGTGCGCCGGACGCCGTAGAAAGTGTGCGGGACCCGAGTGAGAGTGCGCCGGACCCCGTGAAAAGTGTGCGGGACCCGAGTGGTAGTGCGCAGGACGCCGTAGAAAGTGTGCGGGATCCGAGTGAGAGTGCGCCGGACGCCGTAGAAAGTGTGCGGGACCCGAGTGAGAGTGCGCCGGACGCCGTAGAAAGTGTGCGGAACCCGAGTGAGAGTGCGCCGGCCGCCGTAGAAAGTGTGCGGGACCGAAGTGGGAGTGCGCGGGGCGCCGCATAAAATGTGTGAGACCCGAGGGAGATCGCGCCGTAGGAAGTGTGTGAGACCCAAAAGGGAGCGCTGGACGCCCGAGAAAACGTGTGAGACTCATGAGAGAGAGAGCGCATTACTTCTGATTCACTATGTGCGTCTAAAAGAGAGCGTACACCACTCCTTTCTTCAGGTCCCCTACCCTTCACCACTCATTTCAACTGCTTAGCTGTTTATATGCACTAACTTTTCTAAATCGGGTTTGTATACGATGAAAATAAGAGTTAATCAAAATCTGCATCCATGAAACACAAACATCATTCTACTTCATTTGGCAATAAAAGTAGCAGGGGTCGGTTGATCATGAAAACGTTTAGTAAATTCCAAACAGCGGTTGTCCTTATCATGACAAAGATTAAGATAAATCAAAGGCCACTTCAGGATCTTATAAAACGGAAGAACGACCGGTGTGTCACGGTACAGATAAGGTAAACGGGCGTAGCAAGGTTTGGAATGCTTTGTGATTTCCGATGGTTTAAGTGTTGCCGCCTAAACCAGCTTATGGGCCGGCGCAGGAAGAAAGAAATCACCGAGTTATTTGCCTTATATCCAAGATGCCGGCGAAGCCGGCAAATGGACCGGCGCAGCCGGGCCCCAGCGGCAGAGGCCGGCGTCAGCCGGCCGACGCCGCTGGTCACTTGATATGATAAGCAGTGAGAAGTAAAGTAGTCAATGTGAAACAGTAAGTAACAAACTTGTTAGTCACTTCCCCTGTCCCTTCCCATCGAAAAGTACAGCTTACGACGTGTTTTAGCGAGTTGATCTACCAACTGATAATATCACTCGATATGATAAACAGTAAGAAGTAAAGTATAATAGTAATGTTAAACAGTAAGTAACAGACTTGTTAATCTTTTCCCCTGTCCCTTCTCTACGAAAAAATTACAGCTTACAATGTGTTTCAGCGATTTGATCCACCAACTGATAATATCACTTGATATGATAAGCAGTAAGAAGTAAAGTAGTTAATGTGAAACAGTAAGTAACAAACTTGTTAATCTTTTCCCCTGTCCCTTCTCTACGAAAAAAGTACAGCTTACAATGTGTTTCAGCGATTTGATCCACCAACTGATAATATCACTTGATATGATAAGCAGTAAGAAGTAAAGTAGTTAATGTTGAACAGTAAGTAACAAACTTGTCAATCTTTTCCCCTGTCCCTTCTCTACGAAAAAAGTACAGCTTACAATGTGTTTCAGCGATTTGATCCACCAACTGATAATATCACTTGATATGATAAGCAGTAAGAAGTAAAGTAGTTAATAAGAAACAGTAAGTAACAAACTTGTTAGTCACTTCCCCTGTCCCTTCCCATCGAAAAGTACAGCTTACGACGTGTTTTAGCGAGTTGATCTACCAACTGATAATATCACTTGATATGATGAACAGTAAGAAGTAAAGTAGTTAATGTTGAACAGTAAGTAACAAACTTGTTAATCTTTTCCCCTGTCCCTTCTCTACGAAAAAAGTACAGCTTACAATGTGTTTCAGCGATTTGATCCACCAACTGATAATATCACTTGATATGATAAGCAGTAAGAAGTAAAGTAGTTAATAAGAAACAGTAAGTAGCCAACTTGTTAGTCACTTTCCCTGTCCCTTCCCATCGAAAAGTACAGCTTACGACGTGTTTTAGCGAGTTGATCTACCAACTGATAATATCACTTGATATGATAAACAGTAAGAAGTAAAGTAGCTAATGTTGAACAGTAAGTAACAAACTTGTTAATCTTTTCCCCTGTCCCTTCTCTACGTAAAAAAAGTACAGCTTACAATGTGTTTCAGCGATTTGATCCACCAACTGATAATATCACTTGATATGATAAGCAGTAAGAAGTAAAGTAGTTAATAAGAAACAGTAAGTAACAAACTTGTTAATCTTTTCCCCTGTCCCTTCTCTACGAAAAAAGTACAGCTTACAATGTGTTTCAGCGATTTGATCCACCAACTGATAATATCACTTGATATGATAAGCAGTAAGAAGTAAAGTAGTTAATGTGAAACAGTAAGTAACAAACTTGTTAATCTTTTCCCCTGTCCCTTCTCTACGAAAAAAGTACAGCTTACAATGTGTTTCAGCGATTTGATCCACCAACTGATAATATCACTTGATATGATAAGCAGTAAGAAGTAAAGTAGTTAATGTTGAACAGTAAGTAACAAACTTGTCAATCTTTTCCCCTGTCCCTTCTCTACGAAAAAAGTACAGCTTACAATGTGTTTCAGCGATTTGATCCACCAACTGATAATATCACTTGATATGATAAGCAGTAAGAAGTAAAGTAGTTAATAAGAAACAGTAAGTAGCCAACTTGTTAGTCACTTTCCCTGTCCCTTCCCATCGAAAAGTACAGCTTACGACGTGTTTTAGCGAGTTGATCTACCAACTGATAATATCACTTGATATGATGAACAGTAAGAAGTAAAGTAGTTAATGTTGAACAGTAAGTAACAAACTTGTTAATCTTTTCCCCTGTCCCTTCTCTACGAAAAAAGTACAGCTTACAATGTGTTTCAGCGATTTGATCCACCAACTGATAATATCACTTGATATGATAAGCAGTAAGAAGTAAAGTAGTTAATGTGAAACAGTAAGTAACAAACTTGTTAATCTTTTCCTGTCCCTTCTCTACGAAAAAAGTACAGCTTACAATGTGTTTCAGCGATTTGATCCACCAACTGATAATATCACTTGATATGATAAGCAGTAAGAAGTAAAGTAGTTAATGTGAAACAGTAAGTAACAAACTTGTTAATCTTTTCCCCTGTCCCTTCTCTACGAAAAAAGTACAGCTTACAATGTGTTTCAGCGATTTGATCCACCAACTGATAATATCACTTGATATGATAAGCAGTAAGAAGTAAAGTAATTAATGTTGAACAGTAAGTAACAAACTTGTCAATCTTTTCCCCTGTCCCTTCTCTACGAAAAAAGTACAGCTTACAATGTGTTTCAGCGATTTGATCCACCAACTGATAATATCACTTGATATGATAAGCAGTAAGAAGTAAAGTAGTTAATGTTGAACAGTAAGTAACAAACTTGTCAATCTTTTCCCCTGTCCCTTCTCTACGAAAAAAGTACAGCTTACAATGTGTTTCAGCGATTCGATCCACCAACTGATAATATCACTTGATATGATAAGCAGTAAGAAGTAAAGCAGTTAATAAGAAACAGTAAGTAGCCAACTTGTTAGTCACTTTCCCTGTCCCTTCCCATCGAAAAGTACAGCTTACGACGTGTTTTAGCGAGTCGATCTACCAACTGATAATATCACTTGATATGATAAACAGTAAGAAGTAAAGTAGTTAATGTTGAACAGTAAGTAACAAACTTGTTAATCTTTTCCCTGTCCCTTCTCTACGAAAAAGTACAGCTTACAATGTGTTTCAGCGATTTGATCCACCAACTGATAATATCACTTGATATGATAAGCAGTAAGAAGTAAAGTAGTTAATAAGAAACAGTAAGTAGCCAACTTGTTAGTCACTTTCCTGTCCCTTCCCATCGAAAAGTACAGCTTACGACGTGTTTTAGCGAGTTGATCTACCAACTGATAATATCACTTGATATGATAAACAGTAAGAAGTAAAGTAGTTAATGTTGAACAGTAAGTAACAAACTTGTTAATCTTTTCCCCTGTCCCTTCTCTACGAAAAAAGTACAGCTTACAATGTGTTTCAGCGATTTGATCCACCAACTGATAATATCACTTGATATGATAAGCAGTAAGAAGTAAAGTAGTTAATAAGAAACAGTAAGTAGCCAACTTGTTAGTCACTTTCCCTGTCCCTTCCCATCGAAAAGTACAGCTTACGACGTGTTTTAGCGAGTTGATCTACCAACTGATAATATCACTTGATATGATAAACAGTAAGAAGTAAAGTAGTTAATGTGAAACAGTAAGCAACAAACTTGTTAGTCTTTTCCCCTGTCCCTTCCCTACGAAAAAAGTACAGCTTACAATGTGTTTCAGCGATTTGACCCACCAACTGATAATATCACTTGATATGATAAGCAGTAAGAAGTAAAGTAGTTAATAAGAAACAGTAAGTAGCCAACTTGTTAGTCACTTTCCCTGTCCCTTCCCATCGAAAAGTACAGCTTACGACGTGTTTTAGCGAGTTGATCTACCAACTGAAATATCACTTGATATGATAAACAGTAAGAAGTAAAGTAGTTAATGTTGAACAGTAAGTAACAAACTTGTTAATCTTTTCCCCTGTCCCTTCTCTACGAAAAAAGTACAGCTTACAATGTGTTTCAGCGATTTGATCCACCAACTGATAATATCACTTGATATGATAAGCAGTAAGAAGTAAAGTAGTTAATAAGAAACAGTAAGTAGCCAACTTGTTAGTCACTTTCCTGTCCCTTCCCATCGAAAAGTACAGCTTACGACGTGTTTTAGCGAGTTGATCTACCAACTGATAATATCACTTGATATGATAAACAGTAAGAAGTAAAGTAGTTAATGTTGAACAGTAAGTAACAAACTTGTTAATCTTTTTCCCCTGTCCCTTCTCTACGAAAAAGTACAGCTTACAATGTGTTTCAGCGATTTGATCCACCAACTGATAATATCACTTGATATGATAAGCAGTAAGAAGTAAAGTAGTTAATAAGAAACAGTAAGTAGCCAACTTGTTAGTCACTTTCCTGTCCCTTCCCATCGAAAAGTACAGCTTACGACGTGTTTTAGCGAGTTGATCTACCAACTGACAATATCACTTGATATGATAAAAAGTAAGAAGTAAAGTAGTTAATGTTGAACAGTAAGTAACAAACTTGTTAATCTTTTCCCCTGTCCCTTCTCTACGAAAAAAGTACAGCTTACAATGTGTTTCAGCGATTTGATCCACCAACTGATAATATCACTTGATATGATAAGCAGTAAGAAGTAAAGTAGTTAATAAGAAACAGTAAGTAGCCAACTTGTTAGTCACTTTCCCTGTCCCTTCCCATCGAAAAGTACAGCTTACGACGTGTTTTAGCGAGTTGATCTACCAACTGATAATATCACTTGATATGATAAACAGTAAGAAGTAAAGTAGTTAATGTTGAACAGTAAGTAACAAACTTGTTAATCTTTTCCCCTGTCCCTTCTCTACGAAAAAGTACAGCTTACAATGTGTTTCAGCGATTTGATCCACCAACTGATAATATCACTTGATATGATAAGCAGTAAGAAGTAAAGTAGTTAATAAGAAACAGTAAGTAGCCAACTTGTTAGTCACTTTCCTGTCCCTTCCCATCGAAAAGTACAGCTTACGACGTGTTTTAGCGAGTTGATCTACCAACTGAAATATCACTTGATATGATAAACAGTAAGAAGTAAAGTAGTTAATGTTGAACAGTAAGTAACAAACTTGTTAATCTTTTCCTGTCCCTTCTCTACGAAAAAGTACAGCTTACAATGTGTTTCAGCGATTTGATCCACCAACTGATAATATCACTTGATATGATAAGCAGTAAGAAGTAAAGTAGTTAATAAGAAACAGTAAGTAGCCAACTTGTTAGTCACTTTCCTGTCCCTTCCCATCGAAAAGTACAGCTTACGACGTGTTTTAGCGAGTTGATCTACCAACTGATAATATCACTTGATATGATAAACAGTAAGAAGTAAAGTAGTTAATGTTGAACAGTAAGTAACAAACTTGTTAATCTTTTCCCCTGTCCCTTCTCTACGAAAAAGTACAGCTTACAATGTGTTTCAGCGATTTGATCCACCAACTGATAATATCACTTGATATGATAAGCAGTAAGAAGTAAAGTAGTTAATAAGAAACAGTAAGTAGCCAACTTGTTAGTCACTTTCCCTGTCCCTTCCCATCGAAAAGTACAGCTTACAACGTGTTTTAGCGAGTTGATCTACCAACTGATAATATCACTTGATATGATAAACAGTGAGAAGTAAAGTAGTTAATGTGAAACAGTAAGTAACAAACTTGTTAGTCTTATTCCCTGTCCCTTCCCTACGAAAAAGTACAGCTTACAATGTGTTTCAGCGATTTGATCTACCAACTGATAATATCACTTGATATGATAAACAGTAAGAAGTAAAGTAGTTAATGTGAAACAGTAAGTAGCCAACTTTGTTAGTCACTTTCCTGTCCCTTCCCATCGAAAAGTACAGCTTACGACGTGTTTTAGCGAGTTGATCTACCAACTGATAATATCACTTGATATGATAAGCAGTAAGAAGTAAAGTAGTTAATGTTGAAACAGTAAGTAACAAACTTGTTAATCTTTTCCCCTGTCCCTTCTCTACGAAAAAGTACAGCTTACAATGTGTTTCAGCGATTTGATCCACCAACTGATAATATCACTTGATATGATAAGCAGTAAGAAGTAAAGTAGTTAATAAGAAACAGTAAGTAGCCAACTTGTTAGTCACTTTCCTGTCCCTTCCCATCGAAAAGTACAGCTTACGACGTGTTTTAGCGAGTTGATCTACCAACTGATAATATCACTTGATATGATAAACAGTAAGAAGTAAAGTAGTTAATGTTGAACAGTAAGTAACAAACTTGTTAGTCTTTTCCCCTGTCCCTTCTCTACGAAAAAGTACAGCTTACAATGTGTTTCAGCGATTTGATCCACCAACTGATAATATCACTTGATATGATAAGCAGTAAGAAGTAAAGTAGTTAATAAGAAACAGTAAGTAGCCAACTTGTTAGTCACTTTCCCTGTCCCTTCCCATCGAAAAGTACAGCTTACGACGTGTTTTAGCGAGTTGATCTACCAACTGACAATATCACTTGATATGATAAAAAGTAAGAAGTAAAGTAGTTAATGTTGAACAGTAAGTAACAAACTTGTTAATCTTTTCCCTGTCCCTTCTCTACGAAAAAAGTACAGCTTACAATGTGTTTCAGCGATTTGATCCACCAACTGATAATATCACTTTGATATGATAAGCAGTAAGAAGTAAAGTAGTTAATAAGAAACAGTAAGTAGCCAACTTGTTAGTCACTTTCCCTGTCCCTTCCCATCGAAAAGTACAGCTTACGACGTGTTTTAGCGAGTTGATCTACCAACTGATAATATCACTTGATATGATAAACAGTAAGAAGTAAAGTAGTTAATGTTGAACAGTAAGTAACAAACTTGTTAATCTTTTCCCCTGTCCCTTCTCTACGAAAAAAGTACAGCTTACAATGTGTTTCAGCGATTTGATCCACCAACTGATAATATCACTTGATATGATAAGCAGTAAGAAGTAAAGTAGTTAATAAGAAACAGTAAGTAGCCAACTTGTTAGTCACTTTCCCTGTCCCTTCCCATCGAAAAGTACAGCTTACGACGTGTTTTAGCGAGTTGATCTACCAACTGATAATATCACTTGATATGATAAACAGTAAGAAGTAAAGTAGTTAATGTTGAACAGTAAGTAACAAACTTGTTAATCTTTTCCCTGTCCCTTCCCTACGAAAAAGTACAGCTTACAATGTGTTTCAGCGATTTGATCCACCAACTGATAATATCACTTGATATGATAAGCAGTAAGAAGTAAAGTAGTTAATAAGAAACAGTAAGTAGCCAACTTGTTAGTCACTTTCCCTGTCCCTTCCCATCGAAAAGTACAGCTTACGACGTGTTTTAGCGAGTTGATCTACCAACTGATAATATCACTTGATATGATAAACAGTAAGAAGTAAAGTAGTTAATGTTGAACAGTAAGTAACAAACTTGTTAGTCTTTTCCCCTGTCCCTTCCCTACGAAAAAGTACAGCTTACAATGTGTTTCAGCGATTTGATCCACCAACTGATAATATCACTTGATATGATAAGCAGTAAGAAGTAAAGTAGTTAATGTGAAACAGTAAGTAGCCAACTTGTTAGTCACTTTCCCTGTCCCTTCCCATCGAAAAGTACAGCTTACGACGTGTTTTAGCGAGTTGATCTACCAACTGATAATATCACTTGATATGATAAACAGTGAGAAGTAAAGTAGTTAATGTGAAACAGTAAGTAACAAACTTGTTAGTCTTTTCCCCTGTCCCTTCCCTACGAAAAAGTACAGCTTACAATGTGTTTCAGCGATTTGATCCACCAACTGATAATATCACTTGATATGATAAGCAGTAAGAAGTAAAGTAGTTAATAAGAAACAGTAAGTAGCCAACTTGTTAGTCACTTTCCCTGTCCCTTCCCATCGAAAAGTACAGCTTACGACGTGTTTTAGCGAGTTGATCTACCAACTGATAATATCACTTGATATGATAAACAGTAAGAAGTAAAGTAGTTAATGTGAAACAGTAAGTAACAAACTTGTTAATCTTTTCCCCTGTCCCTTCTCTACGAAAAAAGTACAGCTTACAATGTGTTTCAGCGATTTGATCCACCAACTGATAATATCACTTGATATGATAAGCAGTAAGAAGTAAAGTAGTTAATAAGAAACAGTAAGTAGCCAACTTGTTAGTCACTTTCCCTGTCCCTTCCCATCGAAAAGTACAGCTTACGACGTGTTTTAGCGAGTTGATCTACCAACTGATAATATCACTTGATATGATAAACAGTAAGAAGTAAAGTAGTTAATGTGAAACAGTAAGTAACAAACTTGTTAGTCTTTTCCCCTGTCCCTTCCCTACGAAAAAAGTACAGCTTACAATGTGTTTCAGCGATTTGATCCACCAACTGATAATATCACTTGATATGATAAGCAGTAAGAAGTAAAGTAGTTAATAAGAAACAGTAAGTAGCCAACTTGTTAGTCACTTTCCCTGTCCCTTCCCATCGAAAAGTACAGCTTACGACGTGTTTTAGCGAGTTGATCTACCAACTGATAATATCACTTGATATGATAAACAGTAAGAAGTAAAGTAGTTAATGTGAAACAGTAAGTAACAAACTTGTTAGTCTTTTCCCCTGTCCCTTCCCTACGAAAAAAGTACAGCTTACAATGTGTTTCAGCGATTTGATCCACCAACTGATAATATCACTTGATATGATAAGCAGTAAGAAGTAAAGTAGTTAATGTGAAACAGTAAGTAACCAACTTGTTAGTCACTTTCCCTGTCCCTTCCCATCGAAAAGTACAGCTTACGACGTGTTTTAGCGAGTTGATCTACCAACTGATAATATCACTTGATATGATAAACAGTAAGAAGTAAAGTAGTTAATAAGAAACAGTAAGTAGCCAACTTGTTAGTCACTTTCCCTGTCCTTCCCATCGAAAAGTACAGCTTACGACGTGTTTTAGCGAGTTGATCTACCAACTGATAATATCACTTGATATGATAAACAGTAAGAAGTAAAGTAGTCAATGTGAAACAGTAAGTAACAAACTTGTTAGTCTTTTCCCCTGTCCCTTCCCTACGAAAAAAGTACAGCTTACAATGTGTTTCAGCGATTTGATCCACCAACTGATAATATCACTTGATATGATAAACAGTAAGAAGTAAAGTAGTTAATGTGAAACAGTAAGTAGCCAACTTGTTAGTCACTTTCCCTGTCCCTTCCCATCGAAAAGTACAGCTTACGACGTGTTTTAGCGAGTTGATCTACCAACTGATAATATCACTTGATATGATAAGCAGTAAGAAGTAAAGTAGTTAATGTGAAACAGTAAGTAGCCAACTTGTTAGTCACTTTCCCTGTCCCTTCCCATCGAAAAGTACAGCTTACGACGTGTTTTAGCGAGTTGATCTACCAACTGATAATATCACTTGATATGATAAACAGTAAGAAGTAAAGTAGTTAATGTGAAACAGTAAGTAACAAACTTGTTAGTCTTTTCCCCTGTCCCTTCCCTACGAAAAAAGTACAGCTTACGACGTGTTTTAGCGAGTTGATCTACCAACTGATAATATCACTTGATATGATAAGCAGTAAGAAGTAAAGTAGTTAATGTGAAACAGTAAGTAGTCAACTTGTTAGTCACTTTCCCTGTCCCTTCCCATCGAAAAGTACAGCTTACGACGTGTTTTAGCGAGTTGATCTGCCAACTGATAATATCACTTGATATGATAAGCAGTAAGAAGTAAAGTAGTTAATGTGAAACAGTAAGTAGCCAACTTGTTAGTCACTTTCCCTGTCCCTTCCCATCGAAAAGTACAGCTTACGACGTGTTTTAGCGAGTTGATCTGCCAACTGATAATATCACTTGATATGATAAACAGTAAGAAGTAAAGTAGTTAATGTTGAACAGTAAGTAACAAACTTGTTAATCTTTTCCCCTGTCCCTTCTCTACGAAAAAAGTACAGCTTACAATGTGTTTCAGCGATTTGATCCACCAACTGATAATATCACTTGATATGATAAGCAGTAAGAAGTAAAGTAGTCAATGTGAAACAGTAAGTAACAAACTTGTTAGTCACTTCCCCTGTCCCTTCCCATCGAAAAGTACAGCCTACGACGTGTTTAAGCGATTTGGTCTACCAACTGATAATATCACTTGATATGATAAGTAGTAAAAAGCGAAGTAGTTAATGTCAAAGTGAGTAAGTAATCATATCTGTCCACATACCAACTTACCTACCTGCCCAACTGATCGCCTGCGACCACTGGCAGTGGCTAGTGGCAGGAACGAGGAACGAGGAACGAGGAACGAGGAACGAGGAACGAGGAACGAGGAACGAGGAACAGGACACGAGGAACAGGACACGAGGGACGCGTTACAAGAAAAAACGCGAATTTTAGCTAAGCTTCCGCCGATCTAACTTTGTTAATTTTCAATCGATTTGGCTCAAATTTTGTCAGCGGGTGTCTTCTAGACTCTCTCACTTATATCCAGAAGGAAATCTCTAGAAAATTTGTTTTACAGGTTTTATTAACTACTTTACCAAAATCTAAGTGATCACAAGTGCCGGGCAAAACCAAACCTCTCCAGCCGCTTCGCGGCTGGAGCGATTCCGGTGCCCTTTTTTATATCAGGTATTGTACGAACGTTAGTGGTTCAACTTCTTGTGGTATTATTGAAACACCATTTCTTGTCTGATTATTGAAATACGAAATAAGCATGAGAACAAAGTATTTTCAACCGTTACTTTTATAACATTTGTATTGTTTTTGTACAAGTTTTTTATTTTGCCGTTTGTCGATTGCCGATTGCCGTTTGCCGGCCATTTTTGGACAAACTTTGTCGATTTCCGTTTGCCGATGTTTCAAAATCGTTTGCCGCAAATCCCTGGTTGTGATGCCCCATAACATAATAAAGTTTCATCAAGTTTCGCTAAGGGCAAGCCAAGATATGTATAAAAACATTATTGGCGGAAATGCCACGCGAATAGACTTTTGCACGGTACTGTATGTGAGCTTCGCATAATCTCCCCCAGAAAAAAGTTATCGCCACACGAGGTAGTATTCTTCTGGATTTGTTAGTCTAATGAGAAATGCTTGATTGTAAAAAAGGATACTCTGACCCCATTGGGCACTACTGACCATGCCTCGATAGTGTTGGAGCTAAACGTACATATCGAGGCGTCTGATATGAAAATTCGCTATAGAATATGCAGTAAAGCGGACTTTGTGTGTATAAATTAATACCTTGTAGTGTGGATTGGTATAGCTCACTGAGTTCTGTGGATACTGTGGAAGCTCAATATGAACTCTTTCTTTCCATCCTTGACCACACCATTGATTCATTTGTACCGATTAGTCTGGTGTCTACGAAGAAGGCGTACCTCCCTGAGCACTTGGAAAATCTTTCTCATGCGAAATCTCGAGCTTGGTACATGTCAAATAGTAATAACAGGATTGAGGACTGGTGCGAATACAAAACAATTGCGGCAATATTTGAAAAACGTTTGAAGAAGTATAACAGTAATAAGGAAACGAAAGTAATCGAGTCAAAAAGAAAACTTATTCTACATTTTACTTAAAGGCAGTGGTCACGATGAAAAACGTTATCGAAAAAAACTACAAAAATCAGCTTAGATTAAAAACAGCTGAAAAACTATGAAGGTAGCGCGGTGAAAAACGGTCTACAAATAGAGTTTCTAGGGCCCGAAGAAGCTAGTTCGTGCACACGTGCACAGCGATGACGAAACAGATCGCAGTCTCATGCCGAGCAATCAAAAATCATCGACATTCAGAGGACGAAATTCCTGAAAGTTTAGGTTCCTGGCAAAAGTAAAGATTTGGCATGGCCGTTTTTTCGAAATTTCAGAAATATACTCAGTTAAAAGGGGAAGGTGAAGAAAAATGGAAAAAGTTTTGAAATATTCCTGAGAACGATTTGGCGTAGAATAATTTGATTTTTAGGAAATGTAATGAAATAGTTGAAAGCATGATTTGGCAGTCGAGTTTGAACCAACTATTTACAAGAGTTGTGCGAAACGAGAGATCGCATTGTATGAGCTTATCCGTAGAACATATCAAAGCAAAATCACTCGTGATAAGGCAAGCAGTAAAAGCTCGTTTATGAGCTGGAATGCCGCGATCTTCACGTATTAAGTGAAGTAAAATCAAGTGTTTGTTCCATATCACGCGTGATTTTGCTTTGATATGTTCTACGGATAAGCTCATACAATGCGACCTCTCGTTTTGCACAACTCTTATCAATAGTTGGTTCAAACTCGACTGCCAAATCATACTTTCAACTACTTCATTACATTTCCTAAAAATCAAATTATTCTACGCCAAATCGTTCTCAGCAATATTTCAAAACTTTTTCCATTTTTCTTCACCTTCCCCTTTTAACTGAGTATATTTCTAAAATTTCGAAAAAACGGCCATGCCAAATCTTTACTTTTGCCAGGAACCTAAACTTTCAGGAATTTCATTTATTTTTCCTGAAGGTTTCCTTTCTAACATGGGCCTGGTGGTGTTAATTCAAAGCAAACCCACTGATGCCCTGCCCCCCCCCCCCTTCTGCACGCTCTCAGTGATGTCCTGCACACTTTCTACGGCGTTCTGCGCACACCGATTTGGGTCATCAGCACGCTCATGCCGATCATTTTTTCCGCAGGGCTTCCGGAACCCTCCTTCGGAAGGTTTCCAAGTGTCAGCCTGGATATGAGCACATCGTTATAGTCAACCATCATCTTTGCACAATATCGACCTCCTCAGCCACTTCCCAGTGGCTTCTCGAAGAGAGCGGTGTGTGAATGACTGCATACCGCTCCTCTCCCCTTTTATATACCGCATGTTATGAGCGTGTGTTATCGTTCGTTATCATGTTTTGTTCAAGAATGGTTACGGTAGCCCTGCGGAAAAAATTATCGGCATGGGCGTGCTTGTATTTGGATCCCGCAAACTTTCTACGGCGTCTTGCTCACTTCCACTTGGTCACCTCACAGTTTTTATGGCGTCCAACGTACTTTCATTTGGGTCGCGTACACTTTCTACGGCGTACTGCGCACACCCATTTGGGTCCCGCACACTTTCTACGGCGTCCGACGCACTGTTATTTGGGTCCCACACACTTTCTACGGCGTCCGACGCACTCTCATTTGGGTCCCACACACTTTCTACGGCGCCCGACGCACTGTTTTTTGGGTCCCACACATTTTCTACGGCGTCCGACGCACTCTCATTTGGGTCCCACACACTTTCTACGGCGTCCGACGCACTCTTATTTGGGTCCCACACGTTTTCTACGGCGTCCGACGCACTCTCATTTGGGTCCCACACACTTTCTACGGCGTCCGACGCACTGTTTTTTGGGTCCCACACATTTTCTACGGCGTACGACGCACTCTCATTTGGGTCCCACACATTTTCTACGGCGTCCGACGCACTCTCATTTGGGTCCCACATTTTCTACGGCGTCCGACGCACTCTCTCATTTGGGTCCCACACATTTTCTACGGCGTCCGACGCACTCTCATTTGGGTCCCACACATTTTCTACGGCGTCCGACGCACTCTCATTTGGGTCCCACACATTTTCTACGGCGTCCGACGCACTCTCATTTGGGTCCCACACACTTTCTACGGCGTCCGACGCACTCTCATTTGGGTCCCACACACTTTCTACGGCGTCCGACGCACTGTTTTTTGGGTCCCACACGTTTTCTACGGCGTCCGACGCACTCTCATTTGGGTCCCACACACTTTCTACGGCGTCCGACGCACTTTGGGTGCCACACGCTCTACGGCGTCCGACGCTGCTCATTTGGGCCCCACACATTTTCTCCGGCGTCCGACGCACTCTTATTTGGGTCCCCCACGTTTTCTACGGCGTCCGACGCACTCGCATTTGGGTGCCACACACTTTCTACGGCGTCCGACGCACTCTCATTTGGGTCCCACACACTTTCTACGGCGTCCGACGCACTGTTTTTTGGGTCCCACACGTTTTCTACGGCGTCCGACGCACTCTCATTTGGGTCCCACACACTTTCTACGGCGTCCGACGCACTGTTTTTTGGGTCCCTCACATTTTCAACGGCGTCCGACGCACTCTCATTTGGGTCCCACACATTTTCTACGGCGTCCGACGCACTCTCATTTGGGTCCCACACACTTTCTACGGCGTCCGACGCACTCTTATTTGGGTCCCACACGTTTTCTACGGCGTCCGACGCACTCGCATTTGGGTCCCACACACTTTCTACGGCGTCCGACGCACTCTTATTTGGGTCCCACACGTTTTCTACGGCGTCCGACGCACTCTCATTTGGGTCCCACACATTTTCTACGGCGTCCGACGCACTCTTATTTGGGTCCCACACGTTTTCTACGGCGTCCGACGCACTCTCATTTGGGTCCCACACACTTTCTACGGCGTCCGACGCACTGTTTTTTGGGTCCCACACATTTTCTACGGCGTCCGACGCACTCTCATTTGGGTCCCACACATTTTCTACGGCGTCCGACGCACTCTCATTTGGGTCCCACACATTTTCTACGGCGTCCGACGCACTCTCATTTGGGTCCCACATTTTCTACGGCGTCCGACGCACTCTCATTTGGGTCCCACACATTTTCTACGGCGTCCGACGCACTCTCATTTGGGTCCCACACATTTTCTACGGCGTCCGACGCACTCTCATTTGGGTCCCACACACTTTCTACGGCGTCCGACGCACTCTTATTTGGGTCCCACACGTTTTCTACGGCGTCCGACGCACTCTCATTTGGGTCCCACACACTTTCTACGGCGTCCGACGCACTCTTATTTGGGTCCCACACATTTTCTACGGCGTCCGACGCACTCTTATTTGGGTCCCACACGTTTTCTACGGCGTCCGACGCACTCTCATTTGGGTCCCACACACTTTCTACGGCGTCCGACGCACTCTTATTTGGGTCCCACACACTTTCTACGGCGTCCGACGCACTCTTATTTGGGTCCCACACATTTTCTACGGCGTCCGACGCACTCTCATTTGGGTCCCACACACTTTCTACGGCGTCCGACGCACTCTTATTTGGGTCCCACACGTTTTCTACGGCGTCCGGACGCACTCTCATATGGGTCCCACACATTTTCTACGGCGTCCGACGCACTCTCATTTGGGTCCCACACACTTTCTACGGCGTCCGACGCACTCTTATTTGGGTCCCACACGTTTTCTACGGCGTCCGACGCACTCTCATTTGGGTCCCACACACTTTCTACGGCGTCCGACGCACTCTTATTTGGGTCCCACACTTTTCTACGGCGTCCGACGCACTCTTATTTGGGTCCCACACATTTTCTACGGCGTCCGACGCACTCTCATTTGGGTCCCACATACTTTCTACGGCGTCCGACGCACTCTTATTTGGGTCCCACACGTTTTCTACGGCGTCCGACGCACTCTCATTTGGGTCCCACACACTTTCTACGGCGCCCGAGGCACTGTTATTTGGGTCCCACACATTTTCTACGGCGTCCTACGCACTCTCATTTGGGTCCCACACGTTTTCTACGGCGTCCTACGCACTCTCATTTGGGTCCCGCACACTTTCTACGGCGTCCGACGCACTCTCATTTGGATCCCACACACTTTCTACCGCGTCCGACGCACTGTTATTTGGGTCCCACACGTTTTCTACGGCGTCCTACGCACTCTCATTTGGGTCCCACACACTTTCTACGGCGTCCGACGCTTTGTTATTTGGGTCCCACACATTTTCTACGGCGTCCTGCGCACTGTTATTTGGGTTCCACACACTTTCTACGGCGTTCTGCGCACTCCTACTGGGGTCCCGCACACTTTCTACAGCGTCTTGCGCACCCCTACTGGGGTTCCGCACACTATCTAAGGCGTTCTGTGGATTTCTTCTGATTCACACCGTGCGGCGTTCTAAAAAATACATCCAAGATCCCGTCGTATTGATTGAAGCGTTCAATCCTAAACAAATGCCTATCAGTGACGGTGTTTATTTCATTAGATCATTTTTACGATTGAGTAAACGTCGGATGGTTTATAATAACATGTTTACGTGTTTTTGTCTCACTTGACCCTCAATTTTAAAGTCCCGCAAAAATTGAGCTACCAACTTCAAATTTTGTCAGGAGCTAACGGCAATCATAACAAACTTTCTGGCCAAAAATCAGCTTTCTAGCTCAACGATAAGTGTTCCAACAAGATCATGTACGCCAACTGAAAAAAAAGGAGATTAACCCTTTTTTCGACCAAAATCACGTGGTTTTGACAATTTTTCTCGAATCTCAGGTAACCATTCCAGACCATTTTTTTGAACAGTTATTCAACTTTCTGAAGTATATTTAATGCAAAAAGAACGGACTTCCTACGTTCACTCTGGACCCTGATACTGAGATCAGGGGGTTGCGCGATGGCGAATCAAAGCCAAATCTGGTGAGCGCTTCGCGCTCACCACAATAAATGCAAATTTAACGAATAAAAACAGTTGAATAATGAAAGCATCACTTCAGTCAATGTTTTTGACTAGATGTGTACATAAATTCGAAGGTTCATTGATTGAAATTCAAGTTCAAGCCAGCTGATGTTTTTGATATAAGAGGTCATCGATGCCTATGATGTGGAGTGGGCTCGTCCACCACCAAAAGACAAGAAAGTTCAGGTTTCAAATTTGGCCCAAAACAGTGGTTTTTTCGCGATTTTTTCTTATAGGTCCTACTACTCGAGACCCAGGAAAGGATTTGGAGAGAAAAAGACGACAAGCATATTTGATCGCGACCACTGCCTTTAATTCGAGACTCAATAGTAAATCTGAGGTTGGATGTCTTGAGAGAGATGATGGTTCCAGTGCAGTGAATGACGGCCAAAATTTTCATTCTCTGGCAAATGTGTCTGAGAAAGCATTCCCTTAGGATACTGACTTAAATGTTGACCCCTGAAAACACTGACTTGGATGGACGAGTGTTAGTCTTTTTTTCATGTTATGCCTAACTCTGCAGGGTCAGGCGGTGTTGTCCGTCCGGACAACGGTGTGGACGCAAGAATTTTCAAAATTGTAAAATTTTCTCGGGGTGGGGGACGTAACAATTTGTGTCCAGAACTAAAAAATAGGGAAATGTTTTCAAGGAGGAAAAGCTTCTGAAAAAGTTAATTATCGAAAACTCACAAAAAAAGACGGCATAAATTTTGTACTAGTAAGAAAAGGAAAAAACAACAATACCAGCTCTATAATTATAGCTCTTTATTTCAGATTGAAGAAAAATCACAACAAATTATCGTGGTGACCATAAAACAAGACATATATTTGGAGATCTTCGATTGATATGGCTGATGTAAGAGGAACGGTATACAGCTTTGGGGATTCAAACGGCTCATTCTTGTTTGAACACGATGACAAGTCTTAACACTGTGATAAGCATCACAGCGTAGCTTGATATGGTGGTTATCAACACGTGATCACGTTGTGACGTGCTTATCACGTGCACAGCCGGTACGAAAAACCACTCTTTTCACTCGAGTCCTCATTCGGCATTCGGATGCCGGCCCTGGGAGGTGACTTCGAGTCACTCTCCGGAGGCCAGCATATTTTTGACCGTTGAGGGATAGGGGTATCCTCTCGGCTGGGGGGGGGGCGGTTTTCGCCGCGATCCGTGGGGAGGGTGGTTCCTCACCGCAGACCGCGGCGAAGATTACGTTCTTGTCGTGGACCCAGGCTGGGTCCTTCTCCGCCGTAGGACCGCGAGAACCCGCGGCGACATGCTTGTGGTGAGTATTAAAATGAATAACCTGTGAAGTCAATGACGTCATCGTTGGGCTGCTCGTTGGGTTCTCCCGCTAGGCATTTAGGTAGTGTCCGAAGTGTCCAAACCGTGATTGTGACGGCACCACGAGCTTAGCGATGCTGTACTCCCGCTGTCATTTATCGTATGACTCCGCGTAGGTCTGTGTTTTTTCTCCTATCCGGAAGTCTTACGCGGAGTCAGGGTCAAGCGGAGCGTTGCGTAATTTTTCGAAATCGGAGCGGCCCCCCGTCACATTTTTTTCAAAATCAAATATTTTTGCGATCCCCCCTTCCCGAGGCCGGGCAGTTTATAATTGATTACTAAAAGTGTCAGACGCCAAAAGTTCGTTCAGTAGTCGAGCCCAAGCGTCTAAAACCGAATGCTACGGTCCTTTCCTTGGAAACCAAAAGTATTCGAGAATTTATGGGATATCCACGGAATTCTCATTTTCGGACCGAAATTTTTGCGATCCCCATAACATTCATTTTCGGACCCAGATTTTTGCAACCCCCCGTTGTGAAATTTCGCAACCATACGACCCTGCGCGGAGTTTCCCCCGATTTTCCTGAGAAGCGCTACTCACTTCCCAAGACTGAGCATGGTCCAAACAGAGCGCATCTCACTTTCGCTACTCATTCGCGCAGTACATTTCCTGTTGAGAGCTATGCACTTCTCACAAAGCGCGCTCCCCCCCCCCCCCGACGATGCGCTATCTCGATCTCTATGACGCGGCGCACGCTTCCGAAGTTACGTTAATCACCTTCATAGTCTGCCCACACTCTTAAAGGAACGCTACTTCCCAAAAAGCGCTCACACATCCAACGGAACGTTGCTTATTTTCCACGACGCTGCACTCGCTGCTCGTTGTTTGCTTCCCAGTCCTTATAACTCGGTGCATGCTTCCTGTGAAACGCTACCGTCATGACACGGCACACAATATCATGAGGCACTACACACTTGACGACGCGACGCACTTCAATTTTGGCGACGCGAAAATGAGTGAAATTTCGCCGATTTCTTCATTGAAAATACCATGAGTGGTACACTTTTCTATCATACAAATTCGACTTGATTCAACTTTGACACAATCAGAATTATTGCTGCTTGGTGTTTGGGCGCTATTCATACTCCTCAACGCCAGTGCGTTATGCAGAGGCGTGGCGTTGGAGTATGAATGGCGTGGCGACACGCCCACGCGGCACGCATCTAACGCCTGCTCCGCAGTAGTTTGCTAAATGCAACGTCCACGATAAAAACCATCTCTGATTTTTTGGTGGAGATCGGCAGCTGCGGGGCCTAGCGCAATCCTAACGTTGAAAAAACTAAGAAAAATGAGCTCGGAACGGTCCCCTACGGCCCCAAAGCTGGGCACCCGTCAGCTCGTCACACCCAGATGCACTTTCCACGCCCACCGACGTGAACAAATGAATGCTTGAGATTGTGAGATGAGCGATGGTTTCCGATCAATAGCCCCGTTCTTCCCTTTATTCCCAACTTCCCTCTTTACTCAGGTCAGCTCGCATACATACATCGGCTGCGAAAGACGGAAGTTACAAGCCTCGGACAACTCGTCCACCATGTTTCCCTAGCTCAACTTTTGAGGGACCATAACTTCGTTCCTGCAAGGTCTTGTACGATTCCCAACACATCATTGGAATCAGCATGGGACCGTCTTCAAGCTAGGCGGAGAAGCAGAAAAACGATTCTCATCGTGAGCACTGCCTTTAATACGCCACCAATTTCATTGCGTTTCGTGATATTTCATTCCAGTATGATCCTTTGCTACCATGGTGATAGACTCGTGCGCTGAAATCGAGTGTTTGGAAAAGTTAAGGTCCACTTTTTTCCACTCCGACATGGCGTCCCCGCTGGCGCTTTTATAGTCTCCGCAAGCGCGTGACGCGCGTAGCGCGCTGGCGCTGACGAGTATGAATTGCACCTTACAATGACTCGTCGCAACCTTGTTATCTACTGTTGCTGCAGAGCTCGTTCAGACACTGAGCTGACCAAACTTGTTAATGATTTCGTGTTTGAACAAGAATGAGCCTTTTGAATCCCCAAAGCTCTGTACCGAACATCGTTGCTCTAGTCGTACCGCGCATTTGAAGACACGCGTTCCGTCTATTGTTTCGGTGTCGTCTTCCGGCACATCTTCCTCTCCGAAAGTAGATTCGTCACTATCCAAGTCAGCTTCATAATAATCGGATTCGACTTCACTGCGCCCATACTTCTCAAAAACTACCAGGTTGTCCAATAATTCTTGTCCGAAAATTTCCCCATTTTTAATTTTTTTTCAACTTTATTGAAAAACAAGTCTAATCAACAATATAATCACCACAGTTATCCACAACAGTGGCCCATGGATTGGGCAGGTCGCCGATGCCCTTTGCCCAGAACTCCGGGGGCTGCGACTCGAAGAAATCCGCGATGTCGGATTTGAGGTTGTCGTAGTTGGTGAATTTTCTTCCGGACAAATGGTGCTTCAGCGGGCGGGACAAGTGGTAGTCGGAGGGACGAGGTTCGGGGAATACGGCGGATGGGCAACCGTCTCCCAGCCGAGCGTCGCCAACTTCTGCTGGGTCTCCTTCACCACGTGGGGGCGCGCGTTGTCGTGCAGCAGGTGAACCGAGGCCCGTCGGGGACGCTTTTCTCGGATGGCGGCGGCTGGAGGCGGTGACCGTCCTGCCTTGCGGGAGCAGCTCGAAGTACGGCATGCCCTTGGTGTCCCACCAGCAGCAGAGCATGATCTTCAGCGGGTGCAGGTCGGCTTTCGGCGTCGTCGGCGGCTTTTCTCCGCGCGGGATCCAGACGGCACGGCGGGCGACGTTGTCGTAGAAGACCCAGCTCTCATCCCCAGTGACCAGGTCCTCGGTGCCCGTGTCGTTGCCCAGCAGCCACTCGTAGTACACGAACTTACGAATTCGACCTTGGTCCGTTTTAGCTTGTACTGGTAGCTAGACGCGGCGACTGCGCCTTATATACCCCTAGCGTAAAACTTTGGAAAACCTTCTAGAAGGTTCTTACACTTGCCTGATATTATAACACTTCTAAGGAAAATTGTAGAATTTTGAAAATTTTCGGACAAGAATTATTGGACAACCTGGTACATGTTTGTACAGAGAATTTTTCAAGGCCTAACGTTTGGAAAGTAATGAAGCACAGCGAATCCTGGGCAATTAAATATTTGGGGCCGCATTCCTCGCGACGGCGTCGACCGCGGCAAGCCGCCTCTCGCGCAGGAATTCCAGCAGCGGAAACCAGAAACCTCTCGTGGCAATCAAAATGAGGCGTAAGCAAAATGCTTTCACCGTACACAGCATGAGACGTAGGAAAATACGAGCACAAGCTTCAGGAATTATTTTGGCTGCATTTTTCATTGTTCGCGCAGGGAAAAAAGGCGAGATAAAACTCACTATAGGGCGACAAAGGCGTTGCCCGAGAACTGGCTTCCGCCAGACCGCGGTGACGTCACTGCTCGGTGCTTCACCCACCGCTAACTTCACATACCCGGAGTTTCCCTCCCCTTTCATATGAATAGTAAGTGACCTAGATTTGTTAATCTATACTGAGTTTTTTTTCTGAGTGGGCTTATTTGACATTTAAAGGATCACCTAAGATCGCGGCGGGTACGATTGCTAATAGAATCGTGACGAAGGATGACACGCTCCGGTTCTCCGCCACTGAATGGTAGACTGGGATTTTGACAAACACAGGTGTGAAGCATTCTTCCTGGATCCCTCCCTACTTTTCCACGAGAACACACGTATACGTGCTGCTGCAGCCAACTCACGCAACAACATTCTGTGTGCCCTTGCTGGAACCGCCTGGGGCAGCTGAAAGGAAGTTCTGCGTACAACGTATAGAGCCTTCGTACTACATGTTTTGAAATATGGTGCCCGCATTTGGACTAGGCATCTGTCTGAAACCTATTGATGAAGACTGCAGCAAGCGCTGAATACTGCACTCAGGCTCGTTAGAGTATGTCACAAATCGACGCCTATCCACCATCTCCACCAGGAAACCGGCCTGCTCCCCATCAAGCAGCACTTCTTGTTGCAGTCTCAGCAGTTCCTCATTGGCATTGTCAAGAACCCGACCCTTCCCAACCGTTCCCTCCTATCATCCGGCCCCCAACCTCGCAACATACCGTCGATCACTGGATGGGGATAGCCGCGGCGCAGCAATGTAACGTAGCATCGGTCGATCTTATGACTGGCATTACCTCCTCGCTTCCGTGCGTGCCACGTGTGTTCGTCGCGGCTACCTCCCCCCTCCAGTGATCGACCATACGCACACCGTTCTATGCTGCCCTGTCTTCTGTTGACCATAAACGTTGGGCTACCTTCGAGCTTTCGCGTAGATGACTGCAGATGGCTGAGCATACGCGTTTCGTGACAGTATTCTTGTCTGCTGCTCAGCTCAATATCATATATGGCGGTGTCTTAGAGCCTACTAGAGCCAATGATAGTGAAATCGACCTGCCCACGTGTACTCGAACCATCTTAGCAGGTCTACGATGTGGTCATTCTACCTACGTGAAGGCCTACGCACACAGGATTGACCAGTCAGTCCCCGGTAAATGTCCTGATTTTCAACGTGTTGGACATGATTCATTGCATCTATTTTCATGTCTGGTCAGACCTACAACCCTGTCTGCTCAAGATTTGTGGCACAAACCGTGTGAGGTTGCCAACTTTCTGGGTCTCTGATGCCATGCCCGTGAAGAAGAATAGTTGATGAACCCGTGAAGAAGAATAGTAGATGAAATAACCTTCTGGATTTCGAAATTTCAAATTCGACGCGGACAATTCGTCAATGTTCACGTGCGCGCGTAAAGCCCAGACGCACATCACCGACAGTTGCGTCGTGCACGTCGACGGAAACGGACAAAGCGCAAACAGTCGCCAGTGGGTCAGGGATTTCCTTTAGGGCGCGATTGTTGAATTGAGAGAAATGAACGCAATTCTATCCAGTTTTATCCAAAATTGTCCGATTTTCATCCGAAATTATCTGATTTTCATCTAAAATTACCCGATTTTCATCCGATTGATTATGCGTTTTTAACAGTTTGTCTATCCGATTATCCGGTTTTCTGCACGGATCCTTCGAATTTCACTTTTCCAGATATCGGATATTCCGGATATCGTGTTTTTCGTCTGATCAGGTTTCGGATCAATCCGAAATCATCATTTTGACGTCGGATCGGATTTCGGATATTTATCCGATCGGATTATCCGACCCGGACATCCGAAACCGACTCTGTCGGATGGAATGTATAGTTTCTACTAGAGAACAGCGGAGAATCCCGTTTTTTTTTGGATTCTGATCTCCAAATTACAGATCTTCTTTGGATTTCCAAATTTTTAGTTTTGCTCCAAATTCCTGTTTCCGGAATTCGAAATCTTAATTCCGCTCATACCTCTTTCCCGTTTTACGCCTTTTAAGTCAGAACCTAGCTTGAAATCATTTTTCAACAGCGCTAGGATCTTCAAGGTTTGAGGTACACTGTCTTAGGAGATGTCAACCCACCGAAGTTCAAGAAACTCGATTTCAAACAACCCACTCTGGAGGGTATATTTGACATGATTGCAGTCGACTCCTCTCGAAAGCACTCCCATCACATAGTCTCTCATAGCATTTGCCGGCTGCATCACTCCACCGCCGCTGTCGCCCTGAAAGTATGGAATCTGCCTTGTAATAGCCGAAGAATCCCCTTTCGCAATAACCTACGCGACAAGGATATTGCCGTCGCTCTCTCACGCAGAGCACGTCCATCGCTCTAATCGATGAGTCGCACGTCACTTTTTCCGCGAACGAAATTGTTTCCAGAAACTTTTCTTGCGGAAGAACATTGTTTGCTAAAAGGATGACCTTTGAAGTGGAAACTTTCATTCAGCAGATTAAGCAAAACTAGCGATCTCTCAACTGATATCAGTAATAAAACCAGAGTTTTTTTTTGTCAACAACTGCCTGCTGAGCACTTCGAAAACGACAAAAACGCCAATCACGAGCAAATTGGCTTCAGTAGACGGATCCTATGGAATAGCACACTCCCCTAATGTTGAAGTGAAAACAGTTCTTTCAGTTCCTATGCACGATGGATCACGTCTGGAACACAGGGGTGGGCGGGATATTCCGTTTTCTGCTTTCTGACCATTTTGGCCGTTTTTTCTGTATTCTGTGGAATTAGGAGGCAGTGTGGCAGGAAAGCGAAAGAACCACGATTCGTGACAGGATTGCCCTAGAATAGAGGGCGCATTCATCAAAGATAAGTTGGGGTCGAGGGTGAATTCAACCCGGGTTCTATAACGTTCCCGTACGCTCAACACTTTGGTCTCGCTGTAGTGATTATCCAATCAGGCGGGTGAGGCATGATGGCAGGAGGCAGCCAAACCTACTACTCTCTGAGGCAGGGTCAAACAAAGTTATGATTTTTTGAACTTTTCAAGGTAAGATCGCCACCAGACTTTATAAATTGGGGGGGGGGGGGAGGGGAGGTGGTCAGAACTGTTTGTCAACCGCTGGCAACCCAAATGCCCGTCAAAATTGCAAAAGTCCAACTAGCAAAAAAAAGTTATTGGGGGCCTTCTAGTGCCATGCACATTGCTCTGGACCGTCTCGGCGGTTCGGTTAAATAGATTGGAATAAGAACTAAAAAAAGTAGAGCAGTTCCAGTAGAAAGAGGAATAGAAAAAAACTGCTCATTAGAAAAAGTGGTTTGAAACGCCGTTTTTTTTTTCTCGAATGGTTTTTTCAGCCTTCGTTTTTCAACACTTATAGAAGGCGTCTTTCGGGCAGAAGGTGCAGCATGGCGAGGTTGAAAATATCGAAATTTTTTTAAAAAATCTAGCTCATGTAGTTTTCGAAAATCATGAAATAGATGCACCTTCTGCCCGACTACCGCCTTTCAGAAGTGAAATCCGAGGCTAGAAGGCATTTGGAAAAAACGGCCTTTGAACACCACTCCTTCCAACGTCGAAATTTTCGATTTCTTCCTTCACAGGTGCGGCTGTTTTTTTCAGTTCTTATTCCAAACTCTTATTCTAGTCTATTTAAAGGCACAGTACACCTTCAGATATGAATTTTGAGATTTTCGTGTAATTGTGTAGAAGACCCCTCCTATGTAACACGTGCCAAATGCGGGATCTCAATTCCTCGAAATAAGCGAGATATAAGCGACCACCACAGGCTCGACCCCCTTCGCTCACCACCACAGGCCCGACCCCAAACCAGATTTACGAACTCGATAGCGGCTTGATGGATGGGAGAATTCCAACAAGTCATCGTTCTTCAGTCCATTGCTGGTCTATCTCCTCATCCTGTTTTGCTCTCGTGCAGTGATTGCGAATGAAGAGAAATGCAGGCCTGAGACAACTCGTCCACCAAAATTTCGCTCTCAAAATGCAGGTATTTTCAAGGAGGCATATCTCGGTTCGTAGGGGGTCTTGGACGATTTCAGAGATACCATTGTGATCGGAGAGTGGCTCTCTCCAAGATGAGCATAAAATCGGGAAAATATTTTTTCGGGTGTCCTGTGCCTTTAACAAACCGCTGAGATACGAATAATCAGAGAAATGCACATGACTTTGGAATATCCCCAATTTTTTTGTTTTTTCGTACATTTGCAGTTTCGAAAAGCTTCAGCAAGCCTTCGGCGGAGTGACCGGGCCTTCATCGAATCCGGCGGTGTCATTCTTAGAGAGGGAATCGCAGAGCCAACGAATGCACTTTGTTCAACGGGTTGCTTGACCCTGCTCCGAGGTAAATATACTCAAATTGGTACCCCTACCAAGAAGCTTGCTAGTCCTTAAATACGTGATGCAATCCAACGACGTTTAAACCGCAATGTTATTGTATATTAACAATGATGAACCATTAATACTACGTACTTAAAGGCAGTGGTCGCGATCAAATATGCTTGTCGTCTTTTTCTCTCGAAACCCTTTCCTGGGTCTCGAGTAGTAGGACCTATGAGAAAAAATAGCGAAATAAACACTGTTTCAAGCGAGATTTGAAGCCTGAACTTCCTTGTCTTTTGATGGTTAACGAGACCACTCCATATCATCGGCATCGATGACCTCTTATATCAAGAACATCAGCTGGCTTGAAATTCAATTTCAATAAATTAACCTTCGAATATATGTACGCATCTAGTCAAAAACATTGACTGGAGTGCTTTCTTCCGCTAGAGCGGCGAAAAACTTCATATAGTGAACGCTGGACTTTCTTTATTGATTTTCGAAAATTTTCTGTTTTCTGCTCATTTTTTTTTCTTGAGATTCCTCTCTGTTCACTGTCAAACTGAATGTCCTGTTATCTGATTCCAAAAAAATTTCCTCACATTCCTGGTCAGTTATCCACAGCTAAAAGCGGCAGATGCCCAAAAATGTAGCCTTATTTAATCGCAAACTGGATACTTTGAAATGAAGCTCAGAAGATGGATTGCGGACAGTGAAACAGCTACAACATGATTCGGTTTGCAGACCCTAGTAAAACAGCTGGGTGTGTCGTTCCATATCTCTTCTATGATATAAGAGTCAACCTCCTCATTGGCAAGGCAGGACTACCAAAAAAGGTTTAAGCCAGTATGCTTCCAGAACTCGGGATGACCGCTCTCATCATGGCAGAAAAACTCACGATGACGAATGTTGAGAGACTCTAATATGCCATCAAGATCCGGGCAATCTAAATCGTCGCAAATTCTCACTCAAATCTGTAATGTTTGAAGGAAACTGGTGTAGATATTAGCGTCTCGTTTTGAACGAATTGTAGGATGCTGAATACTGTAGGATGGTAAAGCAATCTCCGAGGATCTATAATAGTGAGAGAGGGAACTGAAGACGAGATTCAAGTTCTTGAACATCTATGAAAATCCCGCAGTGGTTGGAACTAGAAGAGCCATGGCAGAGGAAATTAAGGAAAGCAGCCGGTTGAAAAGACCCGGTCTACTGTTTTGGCCAGCCAGGCATGGCACCAGGGATGAGCAGAATTCCGATTTCCGTTTTCCGAATTCCGATTTCCACAGGTTTTTAGGGCGCGGAGTTCCGATTTACGGAAAATGGGTGCGGGAATCGGAAGAAAAATCAGAACCTGCATCCAGTGACAGAATCTTACGTGTTGAGTCTCGCCAACTTTGTCAAGACCTGTTAGAGGGACTTAATTTCTATGGGATCCAGGGAAGTGCATAATTGCAACTCTGTAATTCGCTAGTCGTTTCAACGAGCCAAAACCCTCGTTGATCGTTAGACCTCAATTGTTAGTCCTTAGAAATCCAAACCTTGACAATAGACACTACTAAAGCCGAAAAAAACAGGAATGAAAAAGAGAGGAGGCATGGATGTTTTACTGAAATTTCACATACGTTACATTTCACATACGCACACATAAGTTCACATAGAGAACAAAGTTTAAATTTCAGATTTACACGTACATAATCCAGGGCTTCACTTCAGGAGTGTGCGTTTTTTCGGTTTTTTTTCCTCTGGCAAATGTAGTTATTATCGAGAAAAATTGAGAAAATCTAGGATTTTTCGATTTTTCCTGCTTCAAAAAGCTTGCGATCAACCGAATGATGATTGCGACCTGCACTACAGTGAAGAGTTCATTGCGAACTTCACAAAACGTAATATTTATTTATTTATTTATTTATTCAAGGACGTGGATGAAATCACACGTGATCAAAACAAATAATTGACAGAGAAAATGATCTGGCGGCAGAACATTAGGGCTTTGAATGCTGAAATATCTGATTAGACTCTTTTTATTATAAGATTTTTAAAAACCTGCAGAGACGTAAAAATAATGTTTTCGTTCTCACTTAGTAGTGAGTTGAACACTCTTGCAGTTCTATATGTGAAAAAAATTTGATCTTGTGTTTGATTTTGCGACTGAGACATAGAGCCTGAGCTTCCCTCTTTTGCTCCTCGTCAGTGTAGTACCAAAAAACAAAAAAGGGTCTATTGAAACTCTTCGAGTGATTATTTTGAACATCATCATAAGGTCAGCTTTTATTCTCCTTTTTTGAAGCGATTGCAATTTCAATCTGTTTGATCGCTCGATGCCATTTGGTAGTTGGAAGTAGTTCAAATCAAAACACCTCATCATTATTTTTCGAGTAAAGTTGTTTTGGATGGTCTCTAAATAATTGATATCTATTGTCTTATATGGATTGAAGACCGTGGAATCAGACTCCATGATCGGTTTTACGTAGGTCTCGTAGGCTCGCAAGTACACCTGAGAGTCTTTTGTTATCAAGATTTTGAATAGATTGTATGTTCTATGGCTTGCTTTTTTTAACCATTGCTTTGAAGTGGTTATCAAAGTTCAAACAGTTCGACACCGAAAATCCTAGGTCTCTAACCACAGATATAGGTGTGAGTACCGAATTTCTCAGTGTGTATTCTGTGGCGAGAACATTGTATCCAGCCCCGATCGACAAATAGTAGGTTTTCTCGGCCGCTATTGGTAGCTCCCATTTTTTCGCCCATGTGTCTATGCAGAGGATCGACCCTGAGTAGCCGCAGCATCTTCGGTGTTTGTAATTTGCTTATATATTTTGATGTCGTCAGCGAACATTTTGCATGTTACGCCGGACAGGGAAATTTTGTCAGGTAATTCAAATGTGTATATGAGAAACAGCAGTGGTGAGAGAACTCCTCCTTGCGATACCTAACAAGTGGAATAAATCTTGCGGAATAAGAATACTGGTTATCTACCCTGACTTGATAAGTTCTATTGGAAAGAAAATCCTTGACCCATCTTATTATCAGTGGATGAATGCCTACAATTTCCATTTTGAGCAATAATTTCTTTGTTGGGACTTTGCCGAAAGCTTTGGCGGAATCAAATTAGACAACATCTGTGCGAATTTATATACGTAACTAGCGAGACCTAGCGAAGTTTTCGCTCACAGAAACTTTTGCATGAGCCAACTACCTGAGACGGATTAGTTTGTTAGAACGGTGGTGACTGACTTCCGCCTACCCGAAAGTACTCTCCTGAGCAGAGCAAGGTGCCGTACATTTACAGCAGGTCGTGGGTATATCAAAATGTGGGATCATAAAGCAAAACATAAGAAGCCAGCGGTAAATCGTCGGTTGCTACCGGCACAAAATTCTAACCCCTTCTGTACTTCGCTTCCCTTACGTCGCTACCCACTGCCCTTTCTTCCAATTTGTAAAGTTCACAAGCGATTATTCTCGCTTGACCGTCTCTATCATGATAAGGAAAAACGCATTCTCATATTATATGATGTTTCCCTAGTTGACCAACATCATGCCCTTGTTCTCAATGAATGAAATTAGTAGGTGGTTGTTTATGTTTTTGTGGTGCAGATTTTGATAAGCTCAGACCTGCAACATATATAAAACTGGTTTTGGAAGTTAGGGATTCGAAATGACTGAGCGGTTGCAATAAGTGGCGAACAGAGAAGGTGCGGAAGTGAAGCTGCTGCTTGTATCCTAAAACTGGAAAAAATGTCGCAGGAGTTCTGCGCCAATCTCAGAACGCGTCCCACGCTTCTCAAGATTCATATTTTCCTATCTATTTCCTCTCCACAAAAGGTTAAGATTTAGCATTAAAAATTGAAAAATCTTTTTTCAAATTCTACACTCTTGGTGACGTCCTGCACACTCCCACTGCGGTCCTGCTAACTTTCGATGACCTGCACACTCCCACTCGGGACCTGTGCATTTTCTACGACGCCCTGCACACTCCAACTGGGGACCTGCGCACTCTCTATGACGTCCTGCTTACTCCCGTTGGGTTCTTCACATTTTCTATGACGCCCTCCACGCTACCATTTGGGTCCTGCACACTTTCTATGACGTGCTGCACACTTCCGTTGGGGTTCTGCACATTCCTACTTAGGACCTGCGCACTTTCTATGACGTCCTGCACACTCCGATTAGGGTCATGCACACTTTCTATGACGCCCTGCACACTCCCGCTGAGGTCCTGCACACTTTCTATGACGTCCTGCACACTCCCACTGGGGTCCTGCACATTCCTACTTAGGACCTGCGCACTTTCTATGACGTCCTGCACACTCCAATTAGGGTCCTGCACACTTTCTATGACTCCCTGCACACTCCCACTGTCCTGCACACTTTCTATGACTGAACACTTCCGCTGGGGTCCTGCACATTCCTACTTAGGACCTGCACTTTCAATGACGTCCTGCACACTCCGATTAGGGTCCTGCACACTTTCTATGACGCCTACACGCTCCCACTGGTCCTGCAACACTTTCTATGACGTCCTGCACACTCCCACTGGGGTCCTGCACATTCCTACTTAGGACCTGCGCACTTTCTATGACGTCCTGCACACTTCGATTAGGGTCCTGCACACTTTCTATGACGCCCTGAACACTCCCACTGGGGTCCTGCACATTCCTACTTAGGACCTGCGCACTTTCTATGACGTCCTGCACACTTCGATTAGGGTCCTGCACACTTTCTATGACGCCTGAACACTCCCACTGAGGTCCTGCACACTTTCTATGACGCCCTGCACACTCCCACTGGGGTCCTGCACATTCCTACGTAGGACCTGCGCACTTTCTATGACGTCCTGCACACTCCGATTATGGTCCTGCACACTTTCTATGACGCCCTGCACACTCCCACTGAGGTCCTGCACACTTTCTATGACGTCCTGCACACTTCCGCTGGGGTCCTGCACATTCCTACTTAGGACCTGCGCACTTTCTATGACGTCCTGCACACTCCGATTAGGGTCCTGCACACTTTCTATGACGCCCTGCACACTCCCACTGGGGTCCTGCACACTTTCTATGACGTCCTGCACACTTCCGCTGGGGTCCTGCACATTCCTACTTAGGACCTGCACACTTTTTATGACGTCCTGCACACTCCGATTAGGGTCCTGCACACTTACTATGACGTCTTGCACACCCTCACTGGGGTCCTGCACACCTTTTATGACGCCCTGCATTTTTTGCATCGCTAGACGACTCGCAGAAGTTATCATGACCCACGGCCAAAAGTGCGCTCCACGGACAAACTCGGTTGGCCCGAGGCACGTAAGAGGTGAGTCGGGCTGATTTTTTGGTAATCGATAAATGTCGCACCCACCTAAATGTTGGTACCATTTCATACAAGTTTTGATCGGCCATTCCAAAGATATCGGGGACACATGCACACACATACACACACACACACACACACACACACATCGGGACATAACTGCTTTAAGTATAAGGATATGTAGTGTATGCTTTGCTTTACCGGATGATGCAGTGCAGGTGATTTGTGTACACTTCGATCCGTTACAGACAGACTCAGACCAAGAACCGCTTAACGCCCAGCTGGAAAGTCGGCGTAGTCAGTGGGATAGTGGCCGTGGAGCCCATAATTCGAAGCTTCGTCTCCCGCAGCAGTGAGCGGTCGAGGAGCTACTCAAAGGCAGCAGACGCGCTCGAAAAAATTGTTGCCATAACTACGCTACTTGGGTGGTATGACCCCTAGTAGAACGCTCACACCGATTGAAGCGACAAAAACGAGTGAAAACTACTAAATTTGAGTCGAAAATCTGCGTCAGCCACGCCCTGAGCATTGAACTCTCCCCCCTCAATATACGAATAGGGTCACTTCGGCTGGTTTTTGAAGCTTCCAACGAGGTGAGAGTTCTAGTACAGGCTGTAAGAGTCTATCGGCTTTGCTATCCCCACCGTTTTATCGTTAATATTAGCTATTTCAACCGCTCGGGAATAGCTCGTCCAATTTTACCCCATAACAAAAACAGCCGTTATTCCTGTATTTGCATGCAGTTTTCGTTGTTTTTTTTTTCGTTAGTTTCCCATACTACTAGCTTCAAACCTTCGATTTATGACAAAAAATCGGTACCCTTTTTAGCGTGTCTGCTGCCTTCAAAGACAGGGTTCGCGATAAAAACGGTTGTTGTGCTATCCTCATGAGAATGTAGATCTGGAACAGTAGTAATCTTTGCGAAACTAAGAGTTTATTGTTGCGAGCTAGCGTTCCAAACTCACAGAATGAACTTATTGAATCCGGGACCATGCACGCATCTTCATGCGAGGTGTTGGGTTTCTTTGCAAAACTTCTTCACTTCAAGAGGAATTGAACCCGCAGCGATAGAGCCATGGCGGCGATCACTGGCGTTGCACCAAGATTGCACTAACGGCGATGATGCTACCATTGTAGCTAGCTCACATAGCAAACACAGCATTGTGAATTTGGCCACCGCAGAGATCCAGACTATGTAGTAGCTAATGTTGTAGTAACTACTTTGGACGTAAAAACGATAGAGAAATGACGCAATTGAAATTACTCACTCAAGGTGTATTCAATGAAGTGGCTGGTCCTGCAGAATCGAAAACTCGTGTCCTACATAGTCTTATGCATAACACGTATTTAGGAGATTATTTTGATTGTACCTTTATCAAATGATTTCTGTCCACCTACCGAAAAACAATACCAGGATCTCAATAACAAGAGACTCCGGCGTATTCACTTTCCTCCCCATTCTTCGACTGATTTTTTTATACTTTTTGACTTTATTCCAAATATTATTGCTGTCATTTCCTGCCACAATTTTTTACATTTCGATTTTTGTGTGAAGCATTTTCAGCGCCTGCTACACCCGTAGACGAATGAAATTTGCTGATTTCGTTTGTAACTTTGTTCGTTCGTCTAAACGATCGCAGGAGCAGAAATTTTTCCTTTTTGTTGGTTCAAACAAAAAAGTTTGTTTTTGCCTATCTAGGAAATTGTTTGAATGTGCTTTTTCATCCTTCTTTGATTTTCAGGAAATCATTTTCTAAAATTGATAAAGTCTGAAAAAAAATCTGACTGTTGCAGCACGCATCTCGAAGGTAATCGTGCTGGGACCACGGGGTTCAACCCTCAAAAATTGGAGAATGTTTTACACTCAGGTAGGATTTGTGCACACGCGAAGTTCTACCCCAAAAAAAATGGTGAATTTCTTCATCCGTGTGATAGATTCTCGTATCCCGTAATATCTACGGCTTTACTGAGACCAAAAACCTGTTTTAAGTGTCTGAAAAGTTGTATTGTTCGTTGCATTGCACGCTCCAACAAACGGTGATCTAGGTACGTGCATGACCTCAGTCGATCACCAATCATCAAGGGAGGTGTCGATGTGCGGCCAGGATGACCGAGCGCGGTAACTACCGCCAGCCGCCTGTCGACAGCTGGCTGGCTGTTTCACGACCTCGCATGATCGACCAAAAAGTCCTCCGCACCACTTTTACTCCCACAAACTGGCAATGTCTCGCGCCTCCACCGTCGCTACGCTGTTTCTGATTTCTCTGCACACCTGGCGAAGAGGCAGAGACTGCTGCCAGTTCCAGCCATCTCGGGAGGGTGCCCGAAACCATGAGGCAAACCCGCAATGAGCTCCATAGAATGGAGCACACGATAGGGAGCGGTTGACCATTTTGCACCAGATTTGGGATATAAGTTATTTTGAGGTGGGGGAACCCTATGGATACGGTTTGAAGTCTCTTTATTGCCATATCTCGTTAAAATCGGCTCTTTTTTGAGGTCGAAACTCGCAGAATACCTGCGTGTTTCGATCTTTTCGAAACTTGCAGTTTCGGAGGGATTACTACCAACCCTGGCCATCACAAATGCGGAAATAAGTGAAAAGTTGCAGAAAAACGTTTCGGGACAAGTTATTGTTTAGTGTCCGCCCGCCTCCAGTTATCGGGATTCCTATAAATGCCTGTCTTGTCAACTTTTATTTTGCTTCTAGAGTGATTTCTGAACATTTGTGGAGACTACTGACTACATACTTTTGTAGCAAAATAAAAGGCGTATAAACAAGCATTAGGGAAAATCTCGTGAATCAGGGGGCCGGCCGACCCCAGTAACTAGCCATTATTCGTTATTTTTGAGCGTTCTCCCGGCGAAATTCCGGTTTTTTTCACTTTTTTTTACTTTTGTGATGACCAAATGTACATTCTCATGAAGAGAGCTCAAAAATCGATTTTATCGCGAACCCTGCCTTTCAAGGCAGGATACACTCTCGTAAACGTGGGTGAGATAGCTACGGAAGTAGAATGGTATGCACAGAAATGCTTCAGATTGAATACTTGCTTCGCACGCGTTTGGTCATTATTATACTTTGTCGTTGTCATAAGCGACAGACATGACATTCAGCACAAATCGTGGCGGGACCAGCATAGGAAAAACGGCACTGGCCGTCGTAGAAACAGTTGTCGCATGTACGTCGCAGCGACGTGTCGCGGAGAGCTGACACTGCAAATCTGCCCTTGCCTGTCGTTGCTACTTTCGCTGTCGCTGTGCAGCGCACTGCGACCGCGACAGATTCGCAGGGCGGAAGCTCCGCGACAGTCGGTCGCTGTCGCTCTGCAGAGCCACTGCAACGCTACACTTTGTATTGACATGATGCGTATAGTGAATATGTATTTTGTCACGAAATTTTCCTTGTAACTTTTCTTTGTTCGTTAGCCGTTTGACGTAACACCGAAAAAGCTCGTTAGTTGTTGAAGTCGTTAATCGTTAGTCGCAATTACGCACATCCCTGATGGGATCCTCATGGTATCAGGCACCTTACTCATAACGGTTCAGTGCCAAGGATTGATATGAAAGTATCTGAGGAATGGTGATTTGATGATGACGACGCTTTTAAACCCGAGGTTCAAGAACATACTTTCCGATGCCAACAGCGAGTATACCTTGTTCCGTTTTCCGATTTCCGAATTTTCGATTTCCGCAGTTTTTGAGCCTTGGAATTCCGCTTCCCGATTTCCGAAATTTTGCAACTTATTTCGATTTCCGATTTTCGATTTCCGAATTTTTAATTTTGTTTCGACTTCCGTTTTTCGATTTCCGAAATTGAAAATTTTAATTCCGCTCATCCCTGATTGGTAGGCTGGAAACCAACCCTTTCCTGCTGCACAGGGAAATCACGCAATCACTAGGAGTGCTTTGCCAGTGAGCAGAGATGATGTTCTATCGATACTGCTCAACTGAGCTCGTTTCTCAACACTAGACAAGCTAGGAGCGACGGCTATATATGTACCATATTATACATATGCTCTACGCTTCATCGCGAATGTATCAAAGGCAGTGATCGTGATGAAAAGTTGAGGAAAAATCATGAAAATCAGGTTGATGCGCGAGCGGCTAAAAGACCACCAAGGTTACGCGATAAGAAACGAGCTATAAATAGCGGTATTTGGATCCCAAGTTTCCAATTCGTGCTCCGCCCAAAAAGATCGAAGTCTCATGTGTGTATAGTCAAAAATCATTGACGTTCACAACCTGAAATAAATGCGAAGTTAACTAATAAAAGCAGTTGAACATAGAAAACATGCACTTTATTCGAGGTTTTGACTAGGTGAGGACAGGCATATTTGAGCTGGTCAGTTCGATGGCTGTTGTTCATTGAGTGAACTACAATTTCAAGCCAGCTGATGTTTTTGACGCTAGAAATCATCGATGCCAATGGTGTGGAGTGGGCTCGTCCAACATCAAAAGACAGAAAAGTTCAGGCTTGAAACTTTGCACAAAACAGGGTTTTCACAATTTTTTCTTATAGGTCCTACTATGTACTCTGAATCCAGTTAACGGTTTTGAGAGAAAGAGGAGGCATGCATATTTTACCGCGATCACTGCCACTGAGAGGGCACAACAGCTCAGCTACTCGCGGCTTAGTAAGGCAGCACGAGGGATTACTAACGCATTTACTCGTCGAGGTGTAAGCCCCTTTCGTTCCCCCAACTGCTGCCCAGGGCAGCACGTTGTGTCCTCTTGCTACGCTCACTGCCCCAACTGCTGCTCGTATAGTTGCCCCACCTGCTGCTCCACTCGCCCCAACTGCTCCAGTCGTCGCCCCAACTGCTGCTCTTCATTGTGGCCCCAACTGTTGCTCCTCATTGTAGCCCCAACTGCTGCTCATCTCTCTCCCCAACTGCTGCTCTTCACTCCCCAACTGCTGCTCTTCATTTGTGGCCCCAACTGCTGCTCTTCATTTATGATCTCTCCTTTTTTCTCATAATCCTTTTCTCACTTGGGGATATGTCGAGCTCAGCATCAGTGCTGGGTCGACCTATCAAAAATAGAGACCTCATTGAGGCTCATTCATATCTACAACGGCTTATTTATCCTTGATTATATCCTTTGATCTTCGCTGCAGCTGATGGAAATGATGCTGCCACTACGGGCTGTCTCATGCCCACCCTAGGGAGCCTCGTATCTGGCACGAGTTTGCGAGGGCCGTTCAACACTGAGCCTCGGTCAGTAGTGATTGTGAGTCTCCAAAAACATTTCTTGACACAAAATTTCTCTATACCTTGGACAATAATTGATTTTCACCCGGTTTCGGGACTGTAGAGATGTGAATTAGGCGTGATAATATGTTTCTCTCATTTTGAAAAACGATTTATTTATTTATTTTTATCAATACACTACATAAGGTCGACGTGAAAAAACGGGCGTAGAGTATGATACAGCAGAAAAACAAATTGAAAAAATACCACGCAAGAAGAATACTCGAAGCTTTGCGTTTGAAAGCAGGAAAAGAACGGGGTACATTCTCCAAATTTAATTTCAATGAGACGAATGCTGAACCAGCCCTACATGAGAAACTGTTCAATCTGAGATTAGTTTTGGGAACCCCATACCAATTTTCTCAGAGTTTCCACGTGTAGAATTATGACTTTCTTTGTAAAAAAGTTATATCCACATATTCCAAAAATAAAGTTCCCCTCAAAATATTTTTGAGTCGCTGATATTAGCACTGTTTAGGGGAACTTTCAGGGTTGAACGGAATTCAAATATCAGAGTATTCATCATTTATTGAATGGTGATTTGTTCTCTTCCCAAAACAACGATTTTAGAATTTCTTGAACATTTTTTCTTATTTCTAAATTATTACCGTGGACATTTTTCGGAAGAGTTCGAATTATTATTTTCATTGAAAGGTTGTTTTTGAACGTTGTCGGCTTTGAATTCTGTGAGCATTGTGCTTTTCGTGAAGAAAATGTATGTATTCCTCATTTCGCCTAATTTTTGGCAAACCATCGCCGCTCAGCATTCGAAAAATACAGGTTTCTGACATTAAACCGAAACAATTGTTTTTCTGTCAAAAATGCGAGTAAAGTTTAAGTTCAAGGAAACGCATTTCAAAGTGAGAAGGTGATTTTTCAGAATTTTCCGTTTACACCTTCGAGATTTAAAAAAAACACTATGTTGCAAATCTGAAAAAACAGCTAAAAAATTCGTTCTAGACGAGCCGAACGCCTCTCGAATTTTTGGCCGGTTTTACACAACCACCATCCAATAGGAAGGACGACTCATCGCTTTTTCCAGAACGATTCATCTGCTTTTTTAGCTGGGCTGAACCGTTTAAATTGCTCGCAGGGAACTTCTTTTCTCGAGTGTGCCATTTAAAATTTTAATTTGACATTTTCTTCAGAGTGAAACGACGTTTAATTTGATAATCAGTGAAATACCAAAAAGTTTTTTTTTGAAGACTTGATGTAACGAAAATGTGAATCTTGCATAAAAGTACCACGTCTGAGAGGTCGCGCGCTGATAAAAGTGAGATCCCCGCGCAAATCATTGGCCGCCACCGCGCGTTTAGCCTAAGATTGAGTCATAGAAAGGCGACCAGTTGGAGATGAAATGAAAGTGTTGAAAAATGGCTTCGAGCTGTTGGCAGTTAGTAGCGTCAGGTCGCGGCGATTTCGCGATTGGATGGCAGCGTGTCTTGGTCGACTGCGACCGGGCGGCGCCTGGTCTTCAACTCGACGACAAACTGGCATTGAATTGACAAACCTTTGCTGCAGATCCATGAGGAGATATCGTTTGACTTCAACTCCCTCAATTGTTTTTTTGCGAACAACAGATGTTGGTACAGTCGACCTGATAACAGGACTGTCGAAAAAGTATACAGCGGGGAAGGTATGCGAAAATCATTCCGATGCACTCACTGATCCAGAAATATGAAAACACCAGCAATGTGAGAAAAACGGCTAAGAACGAGCATGAAAAGACCTGTGCGGCGCTAATCCTGAGTTTCCCGCTCCCGCCACGCCCCTTCCTTTCAACCGGCTCCGATCCGTAAACTACTGAAAACCCGGCCTTAGGGGTAACAACATACATCCAGGAGGTTACAATCCACTCCGCTCAATAAAACTTACCCCATTTGATAATCGGTCGCCTTCTTCTAGTCGGGTCACTTCAGTCAGACACTTTTATCGGTAGCCGTTGAGGAAGTGGGCGTGGCGTGAGCGGACATTCAAGTTTGGGACCGTATAGGGCTATTTTGTAATTGTTCTTAGCCTTTTTCGGCACTATTGATGCATTGAGCCCCAGGTCTTTCGATTTACGTTAGAAACCCGAAGTTTTTAATCGCGGGCACTGCCTTCAAGGTATTCCGTGTGATAGGGCTGGAGATCGATTGGTTTGTGTTAACTCAATACAACTTCCCAGGAAGTGGGCATGTTCATGTTCTTAGAAGGAAGAACTCTCCATGAATCGCGAGTATGGTCGTAGTTACCTACGGGACCACTTTGAGCAGTGTTACCACACTAAGCTGGCTACAACACAGAGCAGCAGCTGGGGCGACAAATGGAGAAGGAGGGCAGCACGTGCTCCTCGAGCAGCAGCGCGTCCCCTTGTGCTGCTCTCGCTATTCTAGTAAAGTGAGAGATAGTTGCGCTCCTTGACAGCTCACGATCGTCTGAGATGAGGATCAATCGATTGCTTAGATTCCATACGCCTTGCTTGGGGAGAAAAAGAGGGTGGTAAATTGACATATAACTAATCAGAGGTCTATATGTGCATGCTTAAAACAAAGAAGTCCCCATGCTGATTGTATATATGCTCGTAGCTGTCCAAACGGACCACTTTGAGCAATGTTACCACACTACAATTGCCACAAAAAAGAGCAGCAGCTGAGGCGACGAAAGGAGGACGAGGGCAGCACGTGCTGCTAAGAGCAGCACAAAGGCAGCACGTGCTGCTCGAGCAGCAGCTCTTCCCCTCGTGCTGCCCTCGCTATCCTCGTCGAGGTGAAAGCCTATTGTGCTCCATTACGACCCCGCGATCCTCTGAGAGAGGCTGGAGACGTCTGCTTCGAAAATGCTGTATCAAAATCAAGCGGAATAACTGGAGTCACTTCTTTTCCTTAAATCCCAATATTTAGGCGTGCATACATGGAGCAATTAACGTGCTGGGTTACTTTTTGAATGAAAACAACTTTGGATTGTTCCGAAACAATTTCACAGTTGAGGAACAGCAGTGGTATTTTTCTCATGAACTACCAAAGTGTAGTAAATTTGCGTTAGAAAGGCATCCAAGACCAATATTTAGATTCTGCTGCTACCAGTGCTGCGTTTTTCGCCCGCAAAAAGCTATCAGATCGCAAATAATTGGAATACAACAGCCATGCAGGTTTGGATAAAGGCTGCGAATTTGTGCCCAACTAAGCACGAATGAATAGATGGGTCAGGTGAGGAAGTGTACTGAAGATCAGCCAGCATGATAGAGATAGCTGCTCAATATTGCTCAGAATGGAAGGTGCTTCTGCTGTAAAAATACCCAAAATGCAACAATCTACCGCCAGAAGTGTTTCATTGTAAGCACAAATTTCGCAAAACGTAACATCCCATTCTCAAACATTCGTTTCCTTTCTTTAAAAACATCGCTTTCGAAACGCAACGCTTTTTCCGGTAAACCTGCATTTGAAGTGGTCGGACATCTTAGAAGAATCTGATTTCTCCAGCTGTCTACGGGTTATTCAGGTTCCAGCAATTTCTGTTCCCTTAAAGGAGCACTTATCTCAGCCCTTGAGACGGGTCTCACCACGACTGCATTTCGATCACCGCTTAACGCGCAGGGTAATGCCGGACGGGCCTCAGACCTCATCTCAGTACGGAGAGCAAGAAACTGTCTATACTCAACTACTTCAGGGGCAAGAAAAAAAAGACCTTCGGTATGCGCTTATATTCGTCAGCAGCAAAAGTACACTATCTCATCGAAAACTTGTCGCCAACACGAAATGGTTGGCCAAAACCGGATTTTTTTCTTCCATTAGTCTAAACACGAATGAACTATAGCCTCTCTCCCTCATTTTTAGCCGGTTGAAGCAAGGTCTATCAAGCTTATCATGTCGAAATCTCCATATAATTATTGGATTTTGCCATGACATACCGCTCCGCTGGCTGCTCCGCCCGGGGTTGTATTCGCCATCAAACCACCGGGAAGTCGAAAGGAAGATGAGGTGAAATTTCAGTACCCAACGCGTGCTCTACGGCCACCTCTCGCCCTCTGCCTATCTCGCGACTGCCGGAATTTTCTCATCGCATCGCCAGCAAACGGCCGCTTCGCTGTTAAACTTTTTTTATTTTCGCAATGATATTGATACTTAACCCAGTTTTCATTTCCACCTTACATAGTGTAAGATGGATTGATCAGTTTCTCTGCCGCTCGTGGTATCATCCCTTCTGCTTCCCTTCGATTTCCCTTTGCGGGTTGTTGGCGAATACGACCCCCGGACTCATATGGACAAGAGGGGCCATATAGAGGACCACAACGAAACGTATAAGACCTAGACCACAGTAGGCCGACACCATAAGTGCTTTGAATGCTGAGAAGGTTTGTACTGAGGGACGGAGCCCGTTTCGCATGGACAGAGAATGGATGATCTGGTGTCTCAATACGACTGAAATACGGTCATTTCAACCCATTTTTTGTTCTTGCAACTTCGTGAGCCTCATTAAAGTAGCTATCTCAGCTACGTTTGCGAGCTTGTATGGCGCCCTGCGTACAACCAGTTGGGTACCGCGCTGTTTCTACCGCTTGCTTCGTATAGCTTTTGAGGTAGCACCTTTACCCTGACGTCCTGCACCCCTTCGTCGACGACCTGGCTACTCCCACAGTGATGATTTGTTTCTGAGCGTTTTTTTACAACTTTTCACTTATTTTCACTTTTGTGATGGTCAGATCTACCTTCTCATGAGGATAGCACAACTAACATTTTAATCGCGTTCTTTTTCAACATGCCTTGCTTGATAGGGCCCCAAACCTACCATGGAACTGTCAAAAGTGAAATATATGGTGCACAATACCTTCAAGGAAAAGATAGATAGTAGGATAATATAAAAAGTTCTAACGAAATACTATCGGAATCACGAGGTTTACGTAACAGAAATCGAGTTTCCGTGGTAGGCAGCGGAAAAAGGTGAAAAAGGTGTTCTTCCCACTCACGATCCGATCCGAATCCAGCCATTCTCGAGCCTTCGCGAAGCGTGATAATCCTGGGAGGAAGACAGGCGTTGTCGGTATCGTAGGTAGTCATGTGCAGTGCACTTGAAAGCTGAACAATTGCGATATCACCGGCAATGCAACTTGTGGAGAAATAGCGTGAGTGGACCCCAATCTGAACAACTTATTACATTGTGATTTTCTGAGACGTGGCAATAGGAAATCTGTAGCTACACCCTATGGTGAACCCACATGGGAGGCGGTGACACTCCTCATCATTTCGTCAGGACTGCAATAGCCTCCTTTCCTGACTACGGCACACGTTCCCCCGTAATAGACGGTCACCGGCAGTCGCTCTTGGGACGACACTTGTCCATCTCTAGAGCTAAGAGGTTAGGTCAGAAGCCAATGTGACTCGAACATATGAAAAACGAGCACTTCAATTCTGGTTGTCCAACCCTGCACTGACTTTCCGGAACGAAGCAATGAGCAGCAGTTAGAACATGTAGGGGGCTAATTATCACTCCTGTGCATCGCTGCCTACCTGAAACGATTTCTCAGTAGTAGTTGAACAATTGTGGATAGGGGCTCTCACACACAGAGGAAAGTGTCCCATTTTTGCAGTTTGACACAACACGCTACTCAATCCAAGTTAAGTGGTCCCTAGTGGAATGAGAGCCTGTAAGGCAGGGCAACTTCTCACTCGGTGTCTAGAGTCTTGTCGCGAGCTGTTGCCGCAACCCGAAATAACAAACTCGTCTTATTGTCCCAGACAGGGCTGGGCACGCGTCTCAGTTAACCTTAGAGGGGTGCGTATTGGACATTGCAGAGATGGCAAAGGGAGGTGCCTAAACCGAATACCCAAAAAAAGGAGGGAAAAGCCTGTTTTTCCGATGTTTAGCGAAAAATCTTCAGAGACATGTATTTCTTTCGATTTGTCGTGTCTCTTCTTCGCTTTATGAAGGCAGTGTTCGCGATGATTTTCGTTTCCGGGTTTTCCACTCAAAACAATGCGTTGACCGCCAAGTGTTAATAAAAATAGAAATAAACGGAGAGAAACTCACTAAAACGTCTTAGATCCGTGACATTATTCCTGAAAGTTTAGGTTCCTGGCAAAAGTAAAGATTTGGCATGGCCATTTTCTCGAAAAATTAGAAATATACTCAGGTAAAAGGGGAAGGCAAAGAAAAATGAAAAAAAAGTTTCGAAATATTCCTGAGAACGATTCGGCGTAGACTAATTTGATTTAGGGAAATGTAGTGAAATAGTTGAAAGTATGATTTAGCAGTCGAGTTTGAACCAACTATTGATAAGAGTTGTGCAAAACGAGAGATCGCATTGTATGAGCTTATCCGTAGAACATATTGAAGCAACATCACGAGTCGTGATAAGGCAAGCAGTAAAAGCTCGTTCGGGAGCTGGAATGCCGCGGTCTTCACGTATTAGGTTAAGTAAAATAAAATGTTTGTTCCATATCACGCGTGATTTCGCTTCGATATGTTCTAAGGATAAGCTCATACAATGCGATCTCTCGTTTTGCACAACTCTCATTGTGGTGAGCGCGAAGCGCTCACCAGATTTGGCTTTGATTCGCCATCGCGCAACCCCCTGATCTCAGTATCAGGGTCCAGAGTAAACGTAGGAAGACCGTTCTTTTTGCATTCAATATACTTTAGAAAGGTGAACAACTGTTTAAAAAATAGTCCGGAATGGTTTCCTGAGATTTGAGAGAAAGTGTCAAAACCACGTCATTTTGGTCGAAAAAATCTCCTTTTTTTCAGTTGGCGTTCACGATCTTGTTGGAACACTTATCGTTGAGCTAAAGAGCTCACTTTTGACCAGAAAGTTGGTTATGATTGCACCTAGCTCCTGACGAAATTTGAAGTTGGTAGCTAAATTTTTGCGGGACCTCAAAATTGGGGGTCAAGTAAGACAAAGACACGTAAACATGTTATTATAAACCATCCGACGTGTACTTATTCGTTAAAATGAACTAGTGAAATAGACACCGTTACTGATAGGCTTTTGCTCAGGATTTGATGGGGCAAAGCTTCAATCAATACGGCCGGATCTCGGAAGTACTTTTTGGAACGCCGTACGGTGTGACTCAGAAGTGCGCCACAGAACGCCGTAGATAGTGTGCGGGACCCCAGCAGGTGTGCGCAGAACGCCGCAGTAAGTGTGTGGGACCCAAATGAGAGTACGCCGGACGCCGTAGAAAGTGTGCGGGACCCAAATGAGAGTGCGCCGGAAGCCGTAGAAAGTGTGCGGGACCCAAATAGGTGTGCGCAGAACGCCGCAGTAAGTGTGTGGGACCCAAATGAGAGTACGCTGGACGCCGTAGAAAGTGTGCGGGACCCAAATGAGAGTGCGCCGGACGCCGTAGAAAGTGTGCGGGACCCAAATGAGAGTGCGCAGAACGCCGTACAAAGTTTGTGGGACCCAGATGGGTGTGCGCAGAACGCCGTAGAAAGTGTGCGGGACCCAAATGAGAGTGCGCCGGAAGCCGTAGAAAGTGTGCGGGACCCACGTGGGAGTGCGCCTGACAACGTAGAAAGTGTGCGGGACCCGAATAGGTGTGCGCAGAACGCCGTAGTAAGTGTGTGGGACCCAAATGAGAGTACGCTGGACGCCATAGAAAGTGTGCGCGACCCAAACAGGAGTGCGCAGGACGTCATAGAAAGTGTGTGGGACCCAAGTGGGAGTGCGCCGGACGCCGTAGAAAGTGCGCGAGACTTAAGTGGGAGTGCGCCGGACGCCGTAGAAAGTGTGCGGGACCCAAGTGGGAGTGCGCCGGACGCCGTAGAAAGTGCGCGGGACTCAAGTGGGAGTGCGCCGGACGACGTAGAAAGTGTGCGGGACCTAAATAGAAGCACGCCCATGCCGATCATTTTTTCCGCAGGGCTACCGTAACCATTCTTGAACAAAACATGATAACGAACGATAACACACGCTCATAACATGCGGGGTATAAAAGGGCAGAGGAGCGGTATGCATTCATTCACACACCGTTCTCTTCGAGAAGCCGCCGGGAAGTGGCTGAGGAGGTCGAAATTGTGCAAACACGTTTGTTGGCTATTACGATGTGCTCATATCCAAGCTGACACTCAGAAAATTTTTGAAGGAGGGTTACGGTAGCCCTGCGGAAAAATGATCGGCATGAGCGTGCTTGTGACCAAAATGGGTGTACGCAGAACGCTGTAGAAAGTGTGCAGGACATCAGAGGGAATGTGCAAGATGTAACAGAATGTGCGCAGGACATTAGTGGACTATAGTGAGAGTGTACATCACCTCATAGAAAGTGTGTAGGACATCAGCGGAAGGGTGCAGGACATTAGTGGGAGTGTGCAGCACCTCATAGAAAGTGTGCAGGACATCAGAGGGAGTGTGCAGGCCATCAGTCGGAGTGCGCTGGACGTCATGGAAGGGGGGGCAGGACATCAGTGGGTTTACTTTCACCTAACACCACCAGGCATAAGTCATGTTAGAAAAGGAAACCTTTAGGAAAAATAAATGAAATTCCTGAACGTTTAGGTTCCTGGCAAAAGTAAAGATTTGGCATGGCCATAGAAATATACTCAGTTAAAAAGGGAAGATAAAGAAAAATGAAAAAAGGTTTTGAAATATTCCTGAGAACGATTTGGCGTAGAATAATTTGTTTTTCGGGAAATGAAGTGAAATAGTTGAAAGTATGATTTGGCAGTCGAGTTTGAACAAACTATTGATAAGAGTTGTGCAAAACGAGAGATCGCACTGTATGAGCTTATCCGTAGAACATATCGAAGCGAAATCACGCGTGATATGGAACAAACAGTTGATTTTACTTCACCTAATACGTGAAGACCGCAGCATTCCAGCTCCCGAACGAGCTTTTACTGCTTGCCTTACCACGCGTGATTTTGCTTCAATATGTTCTACGGATAAGCTTATACAATGCGATCTCTCGTTTTGCACAACTCTTATCAATAGTTTGTTCAAACTCGACTGCCAAATCATACTTTCAACTATTTCACTTCATTTCCCGAAAATCAAATTATTCTACGCCAAATCGTTCTCAGGAATATTTCAAAACTTTTTTCATTTTTCTTTGCCTTCCCCTTTTAACTGAGTATATTTCTAATTTTTCGAAAAAATGGCCATGCCAAATCTTTACTTCTGCCAGGAACCTAAACTTTCAGGAATTTCATTTATTTTTCCTAAAGGTTTCCTTTCTCCTTTGCCACTTTCCAGTGGTTTCCTTTCTAACATGGTTTATGCCTGGTGGTGTTAATTCAAAGCAAACCCACTGATGCCCTGCCCACTCCCCCCCCCCCCTTCTATGACGTCCTGCAAGCTCGCACTGATGTCCTGCACACTTTCTACGGCGTCCGGCGCACACTCATTCGGGTCACAAGCACGCTGATGCCGATCATTTTTTCCGCAGGGAAATCGTAACCCTCCTTCAAAAATTTTCTGAGTGTCAGCTTGGATATGAGCACATCGTAATAGCCAACAATCATGTTTGCACAATTTCGACCTCCTTGCCACTTTCCAGTGGCTTCTCGAAGAGAGCGGTGAGTGAATGAATGCATACCGCTTCTCCGCTCTTTTATACCCCGCATGTTATGAGCGTGTGTTATCGTTCGTTATCACTCGTTATTTTGTTCAAGAATGGTTACGGTAGCCCTGCGGAAAAAAAATGATCGGCATGTGCGTGCTTGTATTTGGGTCCCGCAAACTTTCTACGGCGTCTTGCGCACTTCCACTTAGTCACCTCACAGTTTCTACGACGTCCAACGTACTTTCGTTGGGGTCCCACACACTTTCTACGGCGTCCTGCGCACTCTCATTTGGGTCCCACACACTTTCTACGACGTCCTGCGCACTCTCATTTGGGTCCCACACACGTTCTACGGCGTCTTTCGCACTCCTGCTGGGGTCCCGCATACTATCTACGGCGTTCTGATTCGCACTTCTGATTCACACCGTGCTGCGTTCCAAAAAGTACTTCCAAGATACCGCCGTATTGATTGAAGCGTTGCCCCGTCAAATCCTGAGCAAAAGCCTATCAGTAACGGTGTTTATTTCACTAGTTGATTTTTACGAATGAATATACGTCGGATGGTTTATCAAACATGTTTACGTGTTTTTGTCTTTCGTGACCCTCAATTTTGACGTTCCACAAAAATTGAGCTACAAACTTCAAATTTTGACAGGAGCTAGGTGCAATCATAACCAACTTTCTAGCCAAAAATGAGCTTTATAGCTCAACGATAAGTGTTCCAACAAGATCGTGAACGCCAACTGAAAAAAAGGAGATTTTTTCGACCAAAATGACGTGGTTTTGACAATTTTTCTCGAATCTCAGGTAACCATTCCGGACCATTTTTCGAACAGTTATTCAACTTTCTAGAGTATTTTAAATGCAAAAAGAACGGGCTTCCTACGTTTACTCTGGACCCTGATACTGAGATCAGGGGGTTGCGCAATGGCGAATCAAAGCCAAATCTGGTGAGCGCTTCGCGCTCACCACAATTCTCTCTATGGTCTGGACTAGTTGTCCGAAAAGATGAACAGGTTCACGATGGTTTTCACCGGTGAAAATTAAGGTGAATTTAAAACGGAATAATATTTTATGTAAAACAGTATTACTTAGGGTCCGAAGGAGAGAACGGTGCAACGGAGAGTAAAGACTTGCAGAACACGAGTCAACAAAGGATTGCATTGTCACAACGAACAGTCCCTGTGAGAGTAAAGAGGTGGGGTATGAGTGAAGAATTTCCTAATTTTCTGGTGCTTTTTCTCGATTTCTTCCTCATTTCAGTTCTACTTGGGGGCCAAACATGAATATCAAAATCGAAGATTATCGTGAACACTGCTTTTAAAGGCACAGTACACCCTCAGATATGAATTTTGAGATTTTCATGTAATTGTGAAGAAGACCTTCTGCATAACACTCGCCAAATGCGAGATCTCAATTCCTTCAATTAAGCGAGATATAAGCGACCACCACAGGCCCGACCCCCTTCGCTCACCACCACAGGCCCGACCCCCCAACAGATTTTCGAATTCGATTGCGGCTCGATGGATAGATGAATTCCAACAAGTCGTCGTTCTCCAGTCCACTGCCGGGCTGTCTCCTTATCCTGGCTCGCTCTCGCGCAACGATTGCGAACGAAGAGAAATACAGGCCTCAGACAACTCGTCCACCAAATTTTCACATTCAAAATCTAGGCATTTTTAAAAATCCATAACTATTTTCATTGGGGGTCCTGGACGACTTCAGAGATACCACTGTTATCAGCGCGTGACTCTCTCCAAGAAAAGCACGAAATTTGAAAATTATTTTTTTGGGTGTCCTGTGCCTTTGAGGCGAGTACCCAGAGAATACAGATTTTTAATAGATGTGTGGTTTGTTTTTGCAATAATTATTAACTTCTTTCGGTTATTTTTACCAAACCCGAGTTGTCCCCATCTGCAACGCCATGATCCGTCGACTCGCCGTGCGATATGAGGCTTTCCCCAGGTACACAGCGCACACTGGAATGCATGCGCTCACAATAATAATAAAGAAATGTGTTTCTTTATAAAACGGGGAGGAGAAAAAGAATGAAACTGGAGAAAATGAAGGAAGGCGATCCTAGGATACTTTCAATATACACATTGTAGAAATTAGAAAATAGATAGAAAAGTAAATTCAAAAAGTTAGAGCGCGGGTAATTTTTTAGATTTGATAAGGTTCATTCAAGTGAACATAGTTGATCAAAAACATTAAAGGCACAGTACACCCTCAGATATGAATTTTGAAATTTTTATCTAATTGTGTAGAAGACACCTCCTGTATAACACGTGCCAAATGCGAGATCTCAATCCCTCCAAATAAGCGAGATATAAGCGACCACCACAGGCCCGACCCCCTTCGCTCACCACCACAGGCCCGACCCCCCAACAGATTTTCGAACTCGATAGCGGCTCGATGGATGGATGAATTCCAATAAGTCGTCGTTCTTCAGCCCATTGCTGGGCTATCTCATTATCCTGGCTCGATCTCGCTCAACGATTGCGAATGAAGAGAAATACAGGCCTGAGACAACTCGTCCACTAATTTTTGACCCTGAAAATCTAGGCATCTTCAAGGAGCCATAACTTTGTTCTTAGGGGGTCTCGGACGATTTCAGAGATACCACTGTGATCAGCGTGTGACTCTCTCCAAGATGAGCATAGAATCTGGGAATTAATTTTTTGGGTGTCTTGTGCCTTTAATAAAGAAATTATCTAAGGTTTAGTAGGTGTGATATTCAAAGGCAGCATACACGCTCGTAAAAGTTGTCGAAAGAACTACATCAGTGGGGTCGTGCGGCCCTAGAAGAGCCTTCACGAAGTTGTAAGCGTCAAAAACGAGTTAAAATGGACGTATTTGAGCCATATCGAGTCACCAAATCATCCTTTCTCCGCCCATCGATACGGGCTCCGCTCCTCAATACAGATATTTAGTTCTCGATTACGGTCATTTTGGATACTTTTTTACGCCTCTGACGGCGTAGGCGTTCCAGAAAGGGCCGTACGAGTACATTAGCGTCGTTGTCCCAACAAATTTGTTGCTAACTCCGCTATTTCAGCCAATGTGGTACAACTCGTCCACCTCCGGACCAATATAGGACGAACCGTTATATCTTCATTTCACTTGAATTTTTTTCTGGTTTTTTCGTCATTTCTGAATATTAACAGCTTCAGGCCTTTGATTCATTCCATAAAATCGATATCATTTTCGAGCGTGTAGATATGCTGCCTTTAATGTGATTCAAAGGCAGTGTTTATGATAAAAATCGTTTTTCTGTTTTTTCCGCCTATCTCGAAAACGGTCCCATGCTGATCCCAATGATGTCTCTGGATTCGTACAAAACCCCTTAGGAAAGGAGTTATGGCCCCCCAAACATTAAGAAAGCATAGTGGACGAGTTGTCTGAGGCTTTTAACTTCCGTCTTTTGCAGCCGATGTATGCGAGCTGACTTGAGTAAAGGGAGAAGTTGAGAATCTGGAGAAGAACGAGGCTATCGATCTGAAACCATTGCTCATCTCACGATCTCGAGTTTTTGGCAGCGGGACGTTCTGTCCCAAGGGCGGAGCCTGAGCCAGGCGCGAGCGAGGTGTGAATTGCAGGGAGTCGACGACTCGGGCTAATTACCGCACTTTACTCACTGCTAGGGTCTGGAAATGTTGTACGAGATACTAACACACTAAGGAAATACCATTTGGAGCAGATGAAGATGAATGCATAGAATTCTAATTAAAAGGGCGATAGGTACAACTAGCGAGACCTAGCGAAGTTTTCGCTCAAGAAAACTTCTAAGTGCGCCAACTTCCTGAGGCAGATTCGTTTGTGATAACGGTTGACTGACTTCCGTCTACCCGAAGGTTGCTGTCCGCATGGACTCTCCTGAGCAGAGCAGGCTGCCGGACATTTACAACAGGGTGTGCGGGTATGAAGATGTGGGATTAAAAAGCAAAACATAAGAAGCCAGCGCTAGATCGTCGGTTGCTACCGGCATCACATTTACGACCCTTTGCGTCTCTCCTTCCTTTTTTCGCAACCCACTGCCCTTCCCTCCAATTTATAAATTTCCCAAGCGATTATTCTCGCTTTACCATCTCTTTCTTGATAAGGGAAAACGCACTCGCAGTTCAGGTGCTGTTTCCCTAGTTGACCAACACCATGCCCTTATTTTATTCTCAATAAATGAAATATCTAACTATTTTGCTTTGCTACGGATTAGTATGATTTGGAAATGAAACATTTATGAGAAACTTGTTAAAAAAAAGTGAAATGTCTTATGCTACTGATTTGGCATGGGAATAAACTCGAAAAAAGCGCTAAAAACTCAGTAAAATGATTCATCGTTGATTTGGCTGTGCACTTGTTTACTAAACAACAAAAATTGAGTGTGACATTGAAAAACTAAATCACGCACTTCTCATCTGAAATCAACCTAACGCGTGCAGTTTAGGTTAACAAGTCTCAGGTCCTTCCAAAATTATGCTATGTCCCCATGACAGTGGAAATAACATCACGTAGTGTGTTTATGCGGATGTCGTCAACTAAGAGAACTGCTGTCACACGAATACATAAATGCTCAGTAACAAGTGCGTGATTTGGTTTTTCAATGTCACACTCAATTTTTGTTGTTTAGTAAATAAGTGCAAAGCCGAATCAACGATGAATCATTTTACTGAGTTTTTAGCGCTTCTTTCGAGTTTATTCCCACGCCAAATCAGTAGCATAAGACATTTCACCTCTTTTAACGAGTTTCTCACAAATGTTTCATTTCCAAATCATACTAATCCGTAGCAAAGCAAAACAGTTAGATATTTCACTTTATTTTAGCAAAAGTTTCCTTTCAAAGGCACATTACACCCTCAGATATGACCTTTCAAATGTTCATGTAGTTGTGTAGTAGACCCCTCTTGCATAACACTTGCCCACCCCTTCTAGCACCACCACAGTTCACACCCTTTTTCATGATTTCCAAACCCAATAACGACTAGATGAACGGATGAATGACAACCGCGTTTTCGATTTTCACTCCCTTGCCGGTCCTCCCATTTGGGTCGAACACACGATCCGTAACGCTTGGCTCACTCCCAGTTGGGTCCCTCACGCTTTGCTCGGCGCTTGGCGCACTCGAAGTTGGGTCCCGCACACTTTCCCCGGCGCTTGGCGCGCTCCCAGTTGGGTCCCGCACACTTTCCTAGACCCTTGGCGTACCCGAAGTTGGATTCCGCACACATTCTCTGGCGCTTTGTGTGCTCCCAGTTAGATCCCGCACACGTTCTCCGGCGCTTGCCATGCTCCCAGTTAGATCCCGCCCACTATCCCAGGCGCTTGGAGCGCTCCCAGTTGGGTCCCGCACACGTTCCCCGTCGCTTGGCACACTTTTAGTTGGGTCGCGAACACGTTAGTCGGCGCTTGGCGCACTTTTGGTTGGGTCCCGCACACGTTCTGTTGGGTTTGGCACACTTCCGGTTGGGCACAGCACACGTTCCCCGTCGCTTGGCGCACTCCTAGTTGGGTACCGTAAACGTTCCCCGGCGCTTAGCGCACTTCTAGATGGGTCCCTCACACGTTACTGACGCTCGGCGCACTTCTAGTTGGGTCCCGCACACGTTCCCCGGCGCCCAGCGCAGTTCTAGTTGTGTCCCGCATACGTTGCCCGGCGATTGGCGCACTTCTACTTGGGTCCTGCACACGTCCCCGGCGCTTGGCGCACCTCTACTTGGGTCCCGAACACGTTCCCCGTCGTTTGGCGTACTTCTACTTGGGTCATGCACACGTTCCCGGCGCTTAGCGCACTTCTAGATGGGTCCCACACACGTTCCCCGGCGCTCAGCACAGTTCTACTTGGGTTCCGCACACGTTCCTGGCGCTTGGCGCACTTCTAGTTGGGTCCCGCACACCTTCCCGACGCTTAGCGCACTTCTAGATGGGTCCCTCACACGTTACTGACGCTCGGCGCACTTCTAGTTGGGTCCCGCACACGTTCCCCGGCGCCCAGCGCAGTTCTACTTGGGTCCCGCATACGTTGCCCGGCGCTTGACGCACTTCTGCTTGGGTCATGCACACGTTCCCGGCGCTTAGCGCACTTCTAGATGGGTCCCACACACGTTCCCCGGCGCTCAGCACAGTTCTACTTGGGTTCTGCACACGTTATCCGGCGCTTGGCGCACTTATGTTTGGGTCCCGCACACCTTCCCGGCGCTTAGCACACTTCTAGATGTGTCCCGAACACGTTCCCCGGCGCTCAGCACACTTCTACTTGAGTTCTGCACACGTTACTCGGCGCTTGGCGCACCTAAATTTGGGTCCCGCACACCTTCCCGGCGCTTGGCGCATTTCCAGATGGGTCCCGCACACGTTCTACGGCTCTTGGCGCACTTCTAGTTGGGTCCCGCATACGTTGCCCGGCGCTTGGCGCACTTCTACTCGGGTCCTGCACACGTTCCCCGGCGCTTGGCGCACCTCTACTCGGGTCCTGCACACGTTCCCCGGCGCTTGGCGCACCTCTACTTGGGTCCCGCACACGTTCCCCGGCGCTTGGCGCACATATAGCTGGGTTCCGCACACGTTCCTGGCGCTCGGCGCACTTCTAGTTGGACCCTGCACACGTTTCCCGGCGCTTAGCAAACTTCTAGATGGGTCCCTCACACGTTCCTGGCGCTCGGCGCACTTCTACTTGGGTCATGCACACGTTCCCGGCGCTTAGCGCACTTCTAGATGGGTCCCGCACACGTTCCCCGGCGCTCAGCGCAGTTCTACTTGGGTTCTGCATACGTTCCCCGGCGCTCAGCACACTTCTACTTGAGTTCTGCACACGTTACTCGGCGCTTGGCGCACCTAAATTTGGGTCCCGCACACCTTCCCGGCGCTTGGCGCATTTCCAGATGGGTCCCGCACACGTTCTACGGCTCTTGGCGCACTTCTAGTTGGGTCCCGCATACGTTGCCCGCTGCTTGGCGCACATATAGCTGGGTTCCGCACACGTTCCTGGCGCTCGGCGCAGTTCTAGTTGGGCCCTGCACACGTTCCCCGGCGCTTAGCACACTTCTAGATGGGTCCCTCACACGTTCCTGGCGCTCGGCGCACTTCTACTTGAGTCATGCACACGTTCCCGGGGCTTAGCGCACTTCTAGATGGGTCCCGCACACGTTCCCCGGCGCTCAGCGCAGTTCTACTTGGGTTCTGCATACGTTACCCGTCGCTTGGCGCACATATAGCTGGGTTCTGCACACGTTACTCGGCGCTTGGCGCACCTAAATTTGGGTCCCGCACACCTTCCCGGCTCTTGGCGCATTTCCAGATGGGTCCCGCACACGTTCTACGGCTCTTGGCGCACTTCTAGTTGGGTCCCGCATACGTTGCCCGGCATTTAGCGCACTTCTACTCGGGTCCTGCACACGTTCCCCGGCGCTTGGCGCACCTCTACTTGGGTCCCGCACACGTTCCCCGGCGCTTAGCACACTTCTAGATGGGTCCCTCACACGTTCCTGGCGCTCGGCGCACTTCTACTTGAGTCATGCACACGTTCCCGGGGCTTAGCGCACTTCTAGATGGGTCCCGCACACGTTCCCCGGCGCTCAGCGCAGTTCTACTTGGGTTCTGCATACGTTACCCGGCGCTTGGCGCACTTCTGCTTGGGTCATGCACACGTTCCCGGCGCTTAGCGCACTTCTAGATGGGTCCCACACACGTTCCCCGGCGCTCAGCACAGTTCTACTTGGGTTCTGCACACGTTATCCGGCGCTTGGCGCACTTATGTTTGGGTCCCGCACACCTTCCCGGCGCTTAGCACACTTCTAGATGTGTCCCGAACACGTTCCCCGGCGCTCAGCACACTTCTACTTGAGTTCTGCACACGTTACTCGGCGCTTGGCGCACCTAAATTTGGGTCCCGCACACCTTCCCGGCGCTTGGCGCATTTCCAGATGGGTCCCGCACACGTTCTACGGCTCTTGGCGCACTTCTAGTTGGGTCCCGCATACGTTGCCCGGCGCTTGGCGCACTTCTACTCGGGTCCTGCACACGTTCCCCGGCGCTTGGCGCACCTCTACTCGGGTCCTGCACACGTTCCCCGGCGCTTGGCGCACCTCTATTTGGGTCCCGCACACGTTCCCCGTCGCTTGGCGCACATATAGCTGAGTTCTGCACACGTTCCTGGCGCTTGGCGCACTTCTAGTTGGATCCCGCACACGTTCCCCGGCGCTCAGCACAGTTCTACTTGGGTTCTGCATACGTTACCCGGCGCTTGGCGCAGTTCTAGTTGGGTCCCGCATACGTTGCCCGGCGATTGGCGCACTTCTACTTGGGTCCTGCACACGTCCCCCGGCGCTTGGCGCACCTCTACTTGGGTCCCGAACACGTTCCCCGTCGTTTGGCGTACTTCTACTTGGGTCATGCACACGTTCTCGGCGCTTAGCGCACTTCTAGATGGGTCCCGCACACGTTCCCCGCCGCTCAGCACAGTTCTACTTGGGTTCTGCATACGTTACCCGGCGCTTGGCGCACTTAAACTTGGGTCCCGCACACATTCCCGACGCTTAGCGCACTTCTAGATGGGTCCCTCACACGTTCCTGGCGCTCGGCGTTTTTCTAGTTGGGTCCCTCACACGTTCCCCGGCGCTCAGCACAGTTCTAGTTGGGTCCCGCATACGTTGCCCGGCGATTGGCGCACCTCTACTTGGGTCCCGCACACGTTCCCCGTCGCTTGGCGCACATATAGCTGAGTTCTGCACACGTTCCTGGCGCTTGGCGCACTTCTAGTTGGGTCCCGCACACGTTCCCCGGCGCTCAGCACAGTTCTACTTGGGTTCTGCATACGTTACCCGGCGCTTGGCGCAGTTCTAGTTGGGTCCCGCATACGTTGCCCGGCGCTTAGCGCACTTCTAGATGAGTCCCACACACGTTCCCCGGCGCTCAGCACAGTTCTACTTGGGTTCTGCACACGTTACCCGGCGCTTGGCGCACTTAAATTTGGGTCCCGCACACCTTCCCGGCGCTTAGCACACTTCCAGATGTGTCCCGAACACGTTCCCCGGCGCTCAGCACAGTTCTACTCGGGTTCTGCATACGTTACCCGGCGCTTGGCGCACTTAAACTTGGGTCCCGCACACCTTCCCGACGCTTAGCGCACCTCTAGATGGGTCCCTCACACGTTACTGGCGCTCGGCGTTTTTCTAGTTGGGTCCCTCACACGTTCCCCGGCGCTCAGCACAGTTCTAGTTGGGTCCCGCATACGTTGCCCGGCGATTGGCGCACCTCTATTTGGGTCCCGCACACGTTCCCCGTCGCTTGGCGCACATTTAGCTGTGTTCCGCACACGTTCCTGGCGCTTGGCGCACTTCTAGTTGGGTCCCTCACACGTTCCCCGACGCTCAGCACAGTTCTAGTTGGGTCCCGCATACGTTGCTCGGCGATTGGCGCACTTCTACTTGGGTCCTGCACACGTTCCCCGGCGCTTGGCGCACCTCTATTTGGGTCCCGCACACGTTCCCCGTCGCTTGGCGCACATTTAGCTGGGTTCCGCACACGTTCCTGGCGCTTGGCGCACTTCTAGTTGGGTCCATCACACGTTCCCCGGCGCTCAGCACAGTTCTAGTTGGGTCCCGCATACGTTGCCCGGCGATTGGCGCACTTCTACTTGGGTCCTGCACACGTTCCCCGGCGCTTGGCGCACATATAGCTGGGTTCCGCACACGTTCCTGGCGCTCGGCGCACTTCTAGTTGGGCCCTGCACACGTTTCCCGGCGCCCAGCGCAGTTCTACTTGGGTTCTGCACACGTTACCCGGCGCTTGGCGCACTTAAATTTGGGTCCCGCACACCTTCCCGGCGCTTAGCACACTTCCAGATGTGTCCCGAACACGTTCCCCGGCGCTCAGCACAGTTCTACTTTGGTTCTGCATACGTTACCCGGCGCTTGGCGCACTTAAACTTGGGTCCCGCACACCTTCCCGACGCTTAGCGCACTTCTAGATGGGTCCCTCACACGTTACTGGCGCTCGGCGTTTTTCTAGTTGGGTCCCTCACACGTTCCCCGGCGCTCAGCACAGTTCTAGTTGTGTCCCGCATACGTTGCCCGGCGACTGGCGCACTTCTATTGGGTCCTGCACATCGTTCCCTGTCGCTTGGCGCACATATAGCTGGGTTCTGCACACACGTTCCTGGCGCTTGGCGCACTTCTACAGTTGGGTCCCGCACACGTTCCCCGGCGCTCAGCACAGTTCTACTTGGGTTCTGCACACGTTACCCGGCGCTTGGCGCACTTAAATTCGGGTCCCGCACACCTTCCCGGCGCTTAGCACACTTCCAGATGTGTCCCGAACACGTTCCCCGGCGCTCAACACAGTTCTACTTTGGTTCTGCATACGTTACCCGGCGCTTGGCGCACGTAAACTTGGGTCCCGCACACCTTCCCGACGCTTAGCGCACTTCTAGATGGGTCCCTCACACGTTACTGACGCTCGGCGCACTTCTAGTTGGGTCCCGCACACGTTCCCCGGCGCCCAGCACAGTTCTAGTTGGGTCCCGCATACGTTGCCCGGCGATTGGCGCACTTCTACTTGGGTCCTGCACACGTTCCCCGGCGCTTGGCGCACCTCTACTTGGGTCCCGCACACGTTCCCCGTCGCTTGGCGCACATATAGCTGGGTTCCGCACACGTTCCTGGCGCTTGGCGCACTTCTAGTTGGGTCCCGCACACCTTCCCGACGCTTAGCGCACTTCTAGATGGGTCCCTCACACGTTACTGACGCTCGGCGCACTTCTAGTTGGGTCCCGCACACGTTCCCCGGCGCCCAGCGCAGTTCTACTTGGGTCCCGCATACGTTGCCCGGCGCTTGACGCACTTCTGCTTGGGTCATGCACACGTTCCCGGCGCTTAGCGCACTTCTAGATGGGTTCCACACACGTTCCCCGGCGCTCAGCACAGTTCTACTTGGGTTCTGCACACGTTACCCGGCGCTTGGCGCACTTAAGTTTGGGTACCGCACACCTTCCCGGCGCTTAACACACTTCTAGATGTGTCCCGAACACGTTTTCCGGCGCTCAGCACACTTCTACTTGAGTTCTGCACACGTTACTCGGCGCTTGGCGCACCTAAATTTGGGTCTCGCACACCTTCCCGGCGCTTGGCGCATTTCCAGATGAGTCCTGCACACGTTCTACGGCTCTTGGCGCACTTCTAGTTGGGTCCCGCATACGTTGCCCGGCGCTTGGCGCACTTCTACTCGGGTCCTGCACACGTTGCCCGGCGCTTGGCGCACTTCTACTCGGGTCCTGCACACGTTCCCCGGCGCTTGGCGCACCTCTACTTGGGTCCCGAACACGTTCCCCGGCGCTTGGCGCACATTTAGCTGGGTTCCGCACACGTTCCTGGCGCTCGGCGCACTTCTAGTTGGGCCCTGCACACGTTTCCCGGCGCTTAGCAAACTTCTAGATGGGTCCCTCACACGTTCCTGGCGCTCGGCGCACTTCTAGTTGGGTCATGCACACGTTCCCGGCGCTTAGCGCACTTCTAGATGGGTCCCGCACACGTTCCCCGGCGCTCAGCGCAGTTCTACTTGGGTCATGCACACGTTTCCCGGCGCTCGGCGCACTTCTACTTGGGTCCCCCACACCTTCCCGGCGCTTGGCGCACTTCTAGATGGGTCCCTCACACGTTCCTGGCGCTCGGCGCACTTCTAGTTGTGTTCCGCACACGTTCCCCGGCGCTCAGCACAGTTCTAGTTGGGTCCCGCATACGTCGCCCGGCGCTTGGCGCACTTCTACTTGGGTCCTGCACATGTTCCCCGGCGCTTGGCGCATACATAGCTGGGTTCCGCACACGTTCCTGGCGCTTGGCGCACTTCTACTTGGGTCCTGCACACGTTCCCCGGCGCTCCGCGCACTTCTACTTTGGTTCTGCACACGTTCCCCGGCGCTTGGCGCACTTAAATTTGAGTCTCGCACACCTTCCCGGCGCTTAGCGCACTTCTAGATGGTTCCCGCACACGTTCCCCGGCGCTCAGCGCAGTTCTACTTGGGTTCTGCATACGTTACCCGGCGCTTGGCGCACTTAAACTTGGGTCCTGCACACCTTCCTCGGCGCTTGGCGCACTTCTAGATGGGTCCCTCACACGTTCCTGGCGCTCGGCGCCCTTCTAGTTGGGTCCCGCGCACGTTCCCCAGCGCCCAGCGCAGTTCTAGTTGGGTCCCGCATACGTTGCCCGGCGCTTGGCGCACTTCTGCTTTGGTCCCGCACACGTTCCCCGGCGCTTGGCGCACATATAGCTGGGTTCTGCACACGTTCCCGGCGCTCGGCGCACTTCTAGTTGGGTCCTGCACACGTTCCCCGGCGCTTAGCACACTTCTAGATGGGTCCCGCACACGTTGCCTGGCGCTCGGCGCACTTCTACTTGGGTCATGCACACGTTCCCGGCGCTTAGCGCACTTCTAGTTGGGTCCCGCACACGTTCCCCGGCGCTCAGCGCAGTTCTAGTTGGGTCCAGCATACGTTGCCCGGCGCTTGGCGCACTTATAGCTGGGTTCCGCACACGTTCCTGGCGCTCGGCGCACTTCTAGTTGGGTCCCGCACACGTTTCCCTGCGCTCGGCGCACTTTTAGTTGGGTCCTTCACAAGTTCCCCAGCGCTCAGCACAGTTCTAGTTGGGTCCCGCATACGTTGCCCGGCGCTTGGCGCACTTCTACTTGGGTCCTGCACACGTTCCCCGGCGCTTGGCGCACTTATAGCTGGGTTCCGCACACGTTCCTGGCGCTCGGCGCACTTCTAGTTGGGTCCCGCACACGTTTCCCTGCGCTCGGCGCACTTTTAGTTGGGCCCTTCACCAGTTCCCCGGCGCTTGGCGCACTTAAATTTGGGTCCTGCACACCTTCCCGGCGCTTAGGCGCACTTCCAGATGGGTCCCGCACACGTTCCCCGGCGCTCAGCGCAGTTCTACTTGGGTTCTGCATACGTTACCCGGCGCTTGGCGCACTTAAACTTGGGTCCTGCACACCTTCCCGGCGCTTGGCGCACTTCTAGTTGGGTCCTGCACACGTTCCCCGGCGCTTGGCGCACTTCTGTGTGAGTACCGCACACGTTTCCCGGCGCTCAGCACAGTTCTAGTTGGGTCTCGCATACGTTCCCGGCGCTTAGCGCACTTCTAGATGGGTCCCGCACACGTTCCCCGGCGCTCAGCACAGGTCTACTTGAGTTCTGCACACGTTACTCGGCGCTTGGCGCACTTAAATTTGGGTCCCGCACACCTTCCCGACGCTTAGCGCACTTCTAGATGGGTCCCTCACACGTTCCTGGCGCTCGGCGCACTTCTAGTTGTGTTCCGCACACGTTCCCCGGCGCTCAGCACAGTTCTAGTTGGGTCCCGCATACGTCGCCCGACGCTTGGCGCACTTCTACTTGGGTCCTGCACACGTTCCCCGGCGCTTGGCGCACCTCTACTTGGGTCCCGAACACGTTCCCCGGCGCTTGGCGCACATTTAGCTGGGTTCCGCACACGTTCCTGGCGCTCGGCGCACTTCTAGTTGGGCCCTGCACACGTTCCCCGGCGTCCAGCGCACTTCTAGATGGGTTCCACACACGTTGCCCGGCGCTTGGCGCACTTCTACTTGGGTCATGCACACGTTCCCGGCGCTTAGCGCACTTCTAGATGGGTACCGCACACGTTCCCCGGCGCTCAGCACAGTTCTACTTAGGTTCTGCACACGTTACCCGGCGCTTGGCGCACTTAAACTTGGGTCCCGCACACCTTCCTCGGCGCTTGGCGCACTTCTAGATGGGTCCCTCACACGTTACTGGCGCTTGGCGCTTTTCTAGTTGGGTCCCGCACACGTTGCCCGGCGCCCAGCGCAGTTCTACTTGGGTCCCGCATACGTTGCCCGGCGCTTGGCGCACTTCTACTTGGGTCCCGCATACGTTGCCCGGCGCTTGGCGCACTTATAGCTGGGTTCTGCACACGTTCCTTGCGCTCGGCGCACTTCTAGTTGGGTCCCGCACACGTTGCCCGGCGCCCAGCGCAGTTCTACTTGGGTTCTGCACACGTTACCCGGCGCTTGGCGCACTTAAACTTGGGTCCCGCACACCTTCCCGGCGCTTAGCGCCCTTCTAGATGGGTCCCGCACACGTTCCCCGGCGCTCAGCACAGTTCTACTTGGGTTCTGCACACGTTACCCGGCGCTTGGCGCACTTAAACTTGGGTCCCGCACACCTTCCCGACGCTTATCGCACCTCTAGATGGGTCCCTCACACGTTCCTGGCGCTTGGCGCACTTCTAGTCGGGTCCCTCACACGTTCCCCGGCGCTCAGCACAGTTCTAGTTGGGTCCCGCATACGTTGCCCGGCGATTGGCGCACCTCTACTTGGGTCCCGCACACGTTCCCCGTCGCTTGGCGCACATATAGCTGGGTTCTGCACACGTTCCTGGCGCTTGGCGCACTTCTAGTTGGGTCCCGCACACGTTCCCCGGCGCCCAGCACAGTTCTAGTTGGGTCCCGCATACGTTGCCCGGCGCTTGGCGCACTTCTACTTGGGTCATGCACACGTTCCCGGCGCTTAGCGCGCTTCTAGATGAGTCCCACACACGTTCCCCGGCGCTTAGCACAGTTCTACTTGGGTTCTGCACACGTTACCCGGCGCTTGGCGCACTTAAACTTGGGTCCCGCACACCTTCCCGACGCTTATCGCACTTCTAGATGGGTCCCTCACACGTTACTGGCGCTCGGGGTTTTTCTAGTTGGGTCCCTCACACGTTCCCCGGCGCTCAGCACAGTTCTAGTTGGGTCCCGCATACGTTGCCCGGCGATTGGCGCACTTCTACTTGGGTCCTGCACACGTTCCCCGGCGCTTGGCGCACATATAGCTGGGTTCCGCACACGTTCCTGGCGCTCGGCGCACTTCTAGTTGGGCCCTACACACGTTTCCCGGCGCCCAGCGCAGTTCTACTTGGGTTCTGCACACGTTACCCGGCGCTTGGCGCACTTAAATTTGGGTCCCGCACACCTTCCCGGCGCTTAGCACACTTCCAGATGTGTCCCGAACACGTTCCCCGGCGCTCAGAACAGTTCTACTTTGGTTCTGCATACGTTACCCGGCGCTTGGCGCACTTAAACTTGGGTCCCGCACACCTTCCCGACGCTTATCGCACTTCTAGATGGGTCCCTCACACGTTACTGGCGCTCGGGGTTTTTCTAGTTGGGTCCCTCACACGTTTCCCGGCGCTCAGCACAGTTCTAGTTGTGTCCCGCATACGTTGCCCGGCGATTGGCGCACTTCTAGATGAGTCCCACACACGTTCCCCGGCGCTCAGCACAGTTCTACTTTTGTTCTGCACACGTTACCCGGCGCTTGGCGCACTTAAACTTGGGTCCCGCACACCTTCCCGACGCTTAGCGCACTTCTAGATGGGTCCCTCACACGTTCCTGACGCTCGGCGCACTTCTAGTTGGGTCCCGCACACGTTCCGCGGCGCTCAGCACAGTTCTAGTTGGGTCCCGCATACGTTGCCCGGCGATTGGCGCACTTCTACTTGGGTCCTGCACACGTTCCCCGGCGCTTGGCGCACATATAGCTGGGTTCCGCACACGTTCCTGGCGCTCGGCGCACTTCTAGTTGGGCCCTGCACACGTTTCCCGGCGCCCAGCGTAGTTCTACTTGGGTTCTGCACACGTTACCCGGCGCTTGGCGCACTTAAACTTGGGTCCCGCACACCTTCCCGACGCTTAGCGCACTTCAAGATGGGTCCCTCACACGTTCCTGGCGCTCGGCGCACTTCTAGTTGGGTCCCGCACACGTTCCCCGGCGCCCAGCGCAGTTCTAGTTGGGTCCCGCACACGTTCCCCGGCGCTCAGCACAGTTCTACTTGGGTTCTGCATACGTTACCCGGCGCTTGGCGCACTTAAACTTGGGTCCCGCACACCTTCCCGACGCTTAGCGCACTTCAAGATGGGTCCCTCACACGTTCCTGGCGCTCGGCGCACTTCTAGTTGGGTCCCTCACACGTTCCCCGGCGCTCAGCACAGTTCTAGTTGGGTCCCGCATACGTTGCCCGGCGCTTGGCGCACTTCTACTTGGGTCCTGCACACGTTCCCCGGCGCTTGGCGCACCTTTACTTGGGTCCCGCACACGTTCCCCGTCGCTTGGCGCACATATAGCTGGGTTCCGCACACGTTCCTGGCGCTCGGCGCACTTCTAAATGGGTCCCGCACGCGTTCCCCGACGCACAGCGCAGTTCTAGTTGGGTCCCGCATACGTTGCCCGGCGCTTGGCGCACTTCTACTTGGGTCATGCACACGTTCCCGGCGCTTAGCGCACTTCTAGATGGGTCCCGCACACGTTCCCCGGCGCTCAGCACAGTTCTACTTAGGTTCTGCACACGTTACCCGGCGCTTGGCGCGCTTAAATTTGGGTTCCGCACACCTTCCCGGCGCTTAGTACACTTCTAGATGGGTCCCTCACACGTTCCTGGCGCTCGGCGCACGTCTAGTTGGGTCCCGCACACGTTCCCCGGCGCTCAGCACAGTTCTAGTTGGGTCCCGCATACGTTGCCCGGCGCATGGCGCACTTCTACTCGGGTCCTGCACACGTTACCCGGCGCTTGGCGCACTTAAACTTGGGTCCCGCACACCTTCCCGACGCTTATCGCACTTCTAGATGGGTCCCTCACACGTTCCTGGCGCTCGGCGCACTCCTAGTTGGGTCCCGCACACGTTCCCCGGCGCTCAGCACAGTTCTAGTTGGGTCCCGCATACGTTGCCCGGCGCTTGGCGCACTTCTACTCGGGTCCTGCACACGTTCCCCGGCGCTTGGCGCACCTCTACTTGGGTCCCGCACACGTTCCCCGTCGCTTGGCGCACTTAAATTTGGGTCCCGCACACCTTCCCGACGCTTATCGCACTTCTAGATGGGTCCCTCACACGTTCCTGGCGCTCGGCGCACTTCTAGTTGGGTCCCGCACACGTTCCCCGGCGCTCAGCACAGTTCTAGTTGGGTCCCGCATACGTTGCCCGGCGCTTATCGCACTTTTACTCGGGTCCTGCACACGTTCCCCGGCGCTTGGCGCACCTCTACTTGGGTCCCGCACACGTTCCCCGTCGCTTGGCGCACATATAGCTGGGTTCCGCACACGTTCCTGGCGCTCGGCGCACTTCTAGTTGGGTCCCGCACACGTTCCCCGGCGCCCAGCGCAGTTCTAGTTGGGTCCCGCATGCGTTGCCCGGCGCTTGGCGCACTTTTACTTGGGTCATGCACACGTTCCCGACGCTTGGCGCACTTAGATGGGTTCCGCACACGTTACGCCGGCGCACTTGGCGCACTTAAATTTGGGTCCCGCACACCTTCCCGGCGCTTAGCACACTTCTAGATTGTGTCCCGAACACGTTCACGGCGCTCAGCACAGTTCTACTTGGGTTCTGCGCACGTTACCCGGCGCTTGGCGCAATTAAATTTGGGTCCCGCACACCTTCCCGACGCTTATCGCACTTCTATATGGGTCCTTCACACGTTCCTGGCGCTCGGCGCACTTCTAGTTGGGTCCCGCACACGTTCCCCGGCGCTTGGCGCACTTCTACTTGGGTCCTGCACACGTTCCCCGGCGCTTGGCGCACCTCTACTTAGGTCTTGCACACGTTCCTTGGCGCTTGGCGCAATTAAATTTGGGTCCCGCACACCTTCCCGGCGCTTGGCGCACCTATAGTTCGGTCCCACACACGTTTCCGGTGCTTGGCGCACTTCTAGATGGGTCCCACACACGTTCACCGGCGCTCAGCACAGTTCTACTTGGGTTCTGCGCACGTTACCCGGCGCTTGGCGCAATTAAATTTGGGTCCCGCACACCTTCCCGACGCTTACCGCACCTCTATATGGGTCCTTCACACGTTCCTGACGCTCGGCGCACTTCTAGTTGGGTCCCGCATACGTTGCCCGGCGCTTGGCGCACTTCTACTTGGGTCATGCACACGTTCCCCGGCGCTTGGCGCACCTCTACTTGGGTCCCGAACACGTTCCCCGGCGCTTGGCGCACATTTAGCTGGGTTCCGCACGTTCCTGGCGCTCGGCGCACTTCTAGTTGGGCCCCGCACACGTTCCCCGGCGCCCAGAGCACTTCTACTCGGGTCCTGCACACGTTTCCCGGCGCTTGGCACACCTCTACTTGGGTCCCGCACACGTTCCCCGTCGCTTGGCGCACATATAGCTGGGTTCCGCACACGTTCTACAGCTCTTGGCGCACTTCTAGTTGGGTCCCGCATACGTTGCCCGGCGCACAGCGCAGTTCTAGTTGGGTCCCGCATACGTTGCCCGGCGCTTAGCGCACTTCTAGATGGGTACCGCACACGTTCCCCGGCGCTCAGCACAGTTCTACTTGGGTTCTGCATACGTTACCCGGCGCTTGGCGCACCTAATCTTGGGTCCCGCACACCTTCCCGACGCTTAGCGCACTTCAGATGGGTCCTCACACGTTACTGGCGCTCGGGGTTTCTGGTTGGGTCCTCACGTTCCCGGCGCTCAGCACAGTTCTAGTTGGGTTCCCGCATACGTTGCCCGGCGATTGGCGCACTTCTACTTGGGTCCTGCACACGTTCCCGGCGCTTAGCGCGCTTCTAGTTGGCTTCCACCCACCTTCCCCGGCGCCCAGCACAGTTCTACTTCGGTTCTGCACACGTTCCCCGGCGCTTGGCGCACTTAAGTTTGGGTCGTGCACACGTTCCCGGAGCTTAGCGCACTTCTAGATGGGTCCCGCACACGTTCCCCGGCGCTCAGCACAGTTCTACTTGGGTTCTGCACACGTTACCCGGCGCTTGGCGCACTTAAATTTGGGTCCCTCACACCTTCCCGGCGCTTAGCACACTTCTAGATGGGTCCTGCACACGTTCTACGGCTCTTGGCGCACTTCTAGTTGGGTCCCGCATACGTTGCCCGGCGCTTGGCGCACTTCTACTTGGGTCCTGCACACGTTCCCCGGCGCTTGGCGCACCTCTACTTGGGTCCTGCACACGTTCCCCGGCGCTTAGCGCACATATAGCTGGGTTCCGCACACGTTCCTGGCGCTCGGCGCACTTCTAGTTGGGTCCCGCACACGTTCCCCGGCGCCCAGCGCAGTTCTAGTTGGGTCCCGCATACGTTGCCCGGCGCTTGGCGCACTTCTACTTGGGTCCTGCACACGTTCCCCGGCGCTTGGCGCACCTCTACTTGGGTCCCCCACACCTTCCCCGGCGCTCAGCACAGTTCTACTTTGGTTCTGCATACGTTACCCGGCGCTTAGCGCACTTAAACTTGGGTCCTGCACACCTTCCCGACGCTTATCGCACTTCTAGATGGGTCCCTCACACGTTCCTGGCGCTCGGCGCACTTCTAGTTGGGTCCCGCACACGTTCCCGGCGCTCAGCACAGTTCTAGTTGGGTCCCGCATACGTTGCCCGGCGCTTGGCGCACTTCTACTCGGGTCCTGCACACGTTACCCGGCGCTTGGCGCACTTAAACTTGGGTCCCGCACACCTTCCCGACGATTATCGCACTTCTAGATGGGTCCCTCACACGTTCCTGGCGCTCGGCGCACTTCTGGTTGGGTCCCGCACACGTTCCCCGGCGCTCAGCACAGTTCTAGTTGGGTCCCGCATACGTTACCCGGCGCTTGGCGCACTTAAATTTGGGTCCCGCACACCTTCCCGGCGCTTAGCACACTTCTAGATGGGTCCTGCACACGTTCCCCGTCGCTTGACGCACCTCTACTTGGGTCCCGCACACGTTCCCCGTCGCTTGGCACACATATAGCTGGGTTCCGCACACGTTCCTGGCGCTCGGCGCACTTCTAGTTGGGTCCCGCACACGTTCCCCGGCGCCCAGCGCAGTTCTAGTTGGGTCCCGCATACGTTGCCCGGCGCTTGGCGCACTTCTACTTGGGTCATGCACACGTTCCCGGCGCTTAGCGCACTTCTAGATGGTCCCGCACACGTTCCCCGGCGCTCAGCACAGTTCTACTTGGGTTCTGCACACGTTACCCGGCGCTTGGCGCACTTAAATTTGGGTCCCGCACACCTTCCCGGCGCTTAGCACACTTCTAGATGGGTCCCTCACACGTTCCTGGCGCTCGGCGCACTTCTAGTTGGGTCCCGCACACGTTCCCCGGCGCTCAGCACAGTTCTACTTGGGTTCTACATACGTTACCCGGCGCTTGGCGCACTTAAACTTGGGTCCCGCACACCTTCCCGACGATTATCGCACTTCTAGATGGGTCCCTCACACGTTCCTGGCGCTCGGCGCACTTCTTGTTGGGTCCCGCACACGTTCCCCGGCGCTCAGCACAGTTCTAGTTGGGTCCCGCATACGTTGCCCGGCGCTTGGCGCACTTCTACTCGGGTCCTGCACACGTTCCCCGGCGCTTGGCGCACCTCTACTTGGGTCCCGCACACGTTCCCCGTCGCTTGGCGCACATATAGCTGGGTTCCGCACACGTTCCTGGCGCTCGGCGCACTTCTAGTTGGGTCCCGCACACGTTCGCCGGCGCCCAGCGCAGTTCTAGTTGGGTCCCGCATACGTTGCCCGGCGCTTGGCGCACTTCTACTTGGGTCATGCACACGTTCCCGACGCTTAGCGCACTTCTAGATGGGTCCCGCACACGTTCCCCGGCGCTCAGCACAGCTCTACTTGGGTTCTGCACACGTTACCCGGCGCTTGGCGCACTTACATTTGGGTCCCGCACACCTTCCCGGCGCTTAGCACACTTCTAGATGTGTACCGAGCACGTTCACCGGCACTCGGCGCACTTCTAGTTGGGTCCCGCACACGTTCCCCGGCGCTAGGCGCACTTCTACTTGGGTCCTGCACACGTTCCCCGGCGCTTGGCGCACCTTTATTTGGGTCTTGCACACGTTCCTTGGCGCTTGGCGCAATTAAATTTGGGTCCCGCACACCTTCCCGACGCTTAGCGCACTTCTATATGGGTCCTTCACACGTTCCTGGCGCTCGGCGCACTTCTAGTTGGGTCCCGCACACGTTCCCCGGCGCTTGGCGCACTTCTACTTAGGTCCTGCACACGTTCCCCGGCGCTCTGCGCACCTCTACTTGGGTCCTGCACACGTTCCTTGGGGCTTGGCGCAATTAAATTTGGGTCGTGCACACCTTCCCGGCGCTTGGCGCACTTCTAGTTCGGTCCCACACGTTCCCGGTGCTTGGCGCACTTCTATTTATGTCCCGCACACGTTTTCCGGCGCTCAGCGCAGTTCTACTCTGGGTCCTGCACACGTTACCCGGCGCTTGGCGCAATTAAATTTGGGTCGTGCACACCTTCCCGGCGCTTGGCGCACCTATAGTTCGGTCCCTCACACACGTTACTGGCGCTCGGCGCACTTCTAGTTGGGTCCTCACACGTTCCCGGCGCTCAGCACAGTTCTAGTTGGGTCCCGCATACGTTGCCCGGCGCTTGGCGCACTTCTACTTGGGTCATGCACACGTTCCCGGCGCTTAGCGCGCTTCTAGATGAGTCCCACACACGTTCCCGGCGCTTAGCGCGCTTCTAGATGAGTCCCACACACGTTCCCCGGCGCTCCGCTCAGCACAGTTCTACTTTGGTTCTGCACACGTTACCCGGCGCTTGGCGCACTTAAATTTGGGTCCCGCACACCTTCCCGGCGCTTAGCACACTTCCAGATGTGTAACGAACACGTTCCCCGGCGCTCAGCACAGTTCTACTTGGGTTCTGCATACGTTACCCGGCGCTTGGCGCACTTAAACTTGGGTCCCGCACACCTTCCCGACGCTTAGCGCACTTCTAGATGGGTCCCTCACACGTTACTGGCGCTCGGGGTTTTTCTAGTTGGGTCGCTCACACGTCCCCCTGCGCGCAGCACAGTTCTAGTTGGGTCCGTCCTACGTTGCCCGGCGATTGTCGCACTTCTACTTGGGTCCTGCACACGTTCCCCGGCGCTTGGCGCACATATATCTGGGTTCCGCACACGTTCCTGGCGCTCGACGCACTTCTAGTTGGGCCCTACACACGTTTCCCGGCGCCCAGCGCAGTTCTACTTGGGTTCTGCACACGTTACCCGGCGCTTGGCGCACTTAAGTTTGGGTCCCGCACACCTTCCCGGCGCTTAGCACACTTCCAGATGTGTCCCAAACACGTTCCCCGGCGCTCAGCACAGTTCTACTTTGGTTCTGCATACGTTACCCGGCGCTTGGCGCACTTAAACTTGGGTCCCGCACACCTTCCCGACGCTTATCGCACTTCTAGATGGGTCCCTCACACGTTACTGGCGCTCGGGGTTTTTCTAGTTGGGTCCCTCACACGTTCCCCGGCGCTCAGCACAGTTCTAGTTGTGTCCCGCATACGTTGCCCGGCGATTGGCGCACTTCTAGATGAGTCCCACACACGTTCCCCGGCGCTCAGCACAGTTCTACTTTTGTTCTGCACACGTTACCCGGCGCTTGGCGCACTTAAATTTGGGTCCCGCACGCCTTCCCGGCGCTTAGCACACTTCCAGATGTGTCCCGAACACGTTCCCCGGCGCTCAGCACAGTTCTACTTTGGTTCTGCATACGTTACCCGGCGCTTGGCGCACTTAAACTTGGGTCCCGCACACCTTCCCGACGCTTAGCGCACTTCTAGATGGGTCCCTCACACGTTCCTGACGCTCGGCGCACTTCTAGTTGGGTCCCGCACACGTTCCGCGGCGCTCAGCACAGTTCTAGTTGGGTCCCGCATACGTTGCCCGGCGATTGGCGCACTTCTACTTGGGTCCTGCACACGTTCCCCGGCGCTTGGCGCACATATAGCTGGGTTCCGCACACGTTCGTGGCGCTCGACGCACTTCTAGTTGGGCCCTACACACGTTTCCCGGCGCCCAGCGCAGTTCTACTTGGGTTCTGCACACGTTACCCGGCGCTTGGCGCACTTAAGTTTGGGTCCCGCACACCTTCCCGGCGCTTAGCACACTTCTACTTAGGTCCTGCACACGTTCCCCGGCGCTCTGCGCACCTCTACTTGGGTCTTGCACACGTTCCTTGGCGCTTGGCGCAATTAAATTTGGGTCCCGCACACCTTCCCGGCGCTTGGCGCACCTATAGTTCGGTCCCACACACGTTTCCGGTGCTTGGCGCACTTCTATTTATGTCCCGCACACATTTTCCGGTGCTCAGCGCACCTCTACTTGGGTCCTGCACACGTTCCTTGGCGCTTGGCGCAATTAAATTTGGGTCGTGCACACCTTCCCGGCGCTTGGCGCACCTATAGTTCGGTCCCACACACGTTTCCGGTGCTTGGCGCACTTCTAGTTGGGTCCCTCACACGTTCCCCGGCGCTCAGCACAGTTCTAGTTGGGTCCCGCATACGTTGCCCGGCGCTTGGCGCACTTCTACTTGGGTCATGCACACGTTCCCGGCGCTTAGCGCGCTTCTAGATGAGTCCCACACACGTTCCCGGCGCTTAGCGCGCTTCTAGATGAGTCCCACACACGTTCCCCGGCGCTCCGCTCAGCACAGTTCTACTTGGGTTCTGCACACGTTACCCGGCGCTTGGCGCACTTAAATTTGGGTACCGCACACCTTCCCGGCGCTTAGCACACTTCCAGATGTGTAACGAACACGTTCCCCGGCGCTCAGCACAGTTCTACTTGGGTTCTGCATACGTTACCCGGCGCTTGGCGCACTTAAACTTGGGTCCCGCACACCTTCCCGACGCTTAGCGCACTTCTAGATGGGTCCCTCACACGTTACTGGCGCTCGTCGTTTTTCCAGTTGGGTCCCTCACACGTTCCCCGGCGCTCAGCACAGTTCTAGTTGGGTCCCGCATACGTTGCCCGGCGATTGGCGCACTTCTACTTGGGTCCTGCACACGTTCCCCGGCGCTTGGCGCACATATAGCTGGGTTCCGCACACGTTCGTGGCGCTCGACGCACTTCTAGTTGGGCCCTACACACGTTTCCCGGCGCCCAGCGCAGTTCTACTTGGGTTCTGCACACGTTACCCGGCGCTTGGCGCACTTAAGTTTGGGTCCCGCACACCTTCCCGGCGCTTAGCACACTTCCAGATGTGTCCCGAACACGTTCCCCGGCGCTCAGCACAGTTCTACTTTGGTTCTGCATACGTTACCCGGCGCTTGGCGCACTTAAACTTGGGTCCCGCACACCTTCCCGACGCTTATCGCACTTCTAGATGGGTCCCTCACACTTTACTGGCGCTCGGGGTTTTTCTAGTTGGGTCCCTCACACGTTCCCCGGCGCTCAGCACAGTTCTAGTTGTGTCCCGCATACGTTGCCCGGCGATTGGCGCACTTCTAGATGAGTCCCACACACGTTCCCCGGCGCTCAGCACAGTTCTACTTTTGTTCTGCACACGTTACCCGGCGCTTGGCGCACTTGAATTTGGGTCCCGCACGCCTTCCCGGCGCTTAGCACACTTCCAGATGTGTCCCGAACACGTTCCCCGGCGCTCAGCACAGTTCTACTTTGGTTCTGCATACGTTACCCGGCGCTTGGCGCACTTAAACTTGGGTCCCGCACACCTTCCCGACGCTTAGCGCACTTCTAGATGGGTCCCTCACACGTTCCTGACGCTCGGCGCACTTCTAGTTGGGTCCCGCACACGTTCCGCGGCGCTCAGCACAGTTCTAGTTGGGTCCCGCATACGTTGCCCGGCGCTTACCGCACTTCTTCTCGGGTCTTGCACACGTTCCCCGGCGCTTGGCGCACCTCTACTTGGGTCCCGCACACGTTCCCCGTCGCTTGGCGCACATATAGCTGGGTTCCGCACACGTTCCTGGCGCTCGGCGCACTTCTAGTTGGGTCCCGCACACGTTCCCCGGCGCCCAGCGCAGTTCTAGTTGGGTCCCGCATACGTTCCCCGGCGCTCAGCACAGTTCTACTTTTGTTCTGCACACGTTACCCGGCGCTTGGCGCACTTAAATTTGGGTCCCGCACGCCTTCCCGGCGCTTAGCACACTTCCAGATGTGTCCCGAACACGTTCCCCGGCGCTCAGCACAGTTCTACTTTGGTTCTGCATACGTTACCCGGCGCTTGGCGCACTTAAACTTGGGTCCCGCACACCTTCCCGACGCTTAGCGCACTTCTAGATGGGTCCCTCACACGTTCCTGACGCTCGGCGCACTTCTAGTTGGGTCCCGCACACGTTCCGCGGCGCTCAGCACAGTTCTAGTTGGGTCCCGCATACGTTGCCCGGCGATTGGCGCACTTCTACTTGGGTCCTGCACACGTTCCCCGGCGCTTGGCGCACATATAGCTGGGTTCCGCACACGTTCCTGGCGCTCGGCGCACTTCTAGTTGGGCCCTACACACGTTTCCCGGCGCCCAGCGTAGTTCTACTTGGGTTCTGCACACGTTACCCGGCGCTTGGCGCACTTAAATTTGGGTCCCGCACACCTTCCCGGCGCTTAGCACACTTCCAGATGTGTCCCGAACACGTTCCCCGCCGCTCAGCGCAGTTCTACTTGGGTTCTGCATACGTTACCCGGCGCTTGGCGCACTTAAACTTGGGTCCCGCACACCTTCCCGACGCTTAGCGCACTTCTAGATGGGTCCCTCACACGTTCCTGACGCTCGGCGCACTTCTAGTTGGGTCCCGCACACGTTCCGCGGCGCTCAGCACAGTTCTAGTTGGGTCCCGCATACGTTGCCCGGCGCTTACCGCACTTCTTCTCGGGTCTTGCACACGTTTCCCGGCGCTTGGCGCACCTCTACTTGGGTCCCGCACACGTTCCCCGTCGCTTGGCGCACATATAGCTGGGTTCCGCACACGTTCCTGGCGCTCGGCGCACTTCTAGTTGGGTCCCGCACACGTTCCCCGGCGCCCAGCGCAGTTCTAGTTGGGTCCCGCATACGTTGCCCGGCGCTTGGCGCACTTCTGCTTGGGTCATGCACACGTTCCCGGCGCTTAGCGCACTTCTAGATGGGTCCCGCACACGTTCCCCGGCGCTCAGCACAGTTCTACTTGGGTTCTGCACACGTTACCCGGCGCTTGGCGCACTTAAATTTGGGTTCCGCACGCCTTCCCGGCGCTTAGCACACTTCTAGATGGGTCCCCCACACGTTCCTGGCTCTCGGCGCACTTCTAGTTGGGTCCCGCACACGTTCCCCGGCGCTCAGCACAGTTCTAGTTGGGTCCCGCATACGTTGCCCGGCGCATGGCGCACTTCTACTCGGGTCCTGCACACGTTACCCGGCGCTTGGCGCACTTAAACGTGGGTCCCGCACACCTTCCCGACGCTTATCGCACTTCTAGATGGGTCCCTCACACGTTCCTGGCGCTCGGCGCACTCCTAGTTGGGTCCCGCACACGTTCCCCGGCGCTCAGCACAGTTCTAGTTGGGTCCCGCATACGTTGCCCGGCGCTTGGCGCACTTCTACTCGGGTCCTGCACACGTTCCCCGGCGCTTGGCGCACATATAGCTGGGTTCCGCACACGTTCCTGGCGCTCGGCGCACTTCTAGTTGGGTCCCGCACACGTTCCCCGGCGCCCAGCGCAGTTCTAGTTGGGTCCCGCATACGTTGCCCGGCGCTTGGCGTACTTCTGCTTGGGTCCCGCACACCTTCCCGACGCTTAGCGCACTTCTAGATGGGTCCCTCACACGTTCCTGACGCTCGGCGCACTTCTAGTTGGGTCCCGCACACGTTCCGCGGCGCTCAGCACAGTTCTAGTTGGGTCCCGCATACGTTGCCCGGCGCTTACCGCACTTCTTCTCGGGTCTTGCACACGTTCCCCGGCGCTTGGCGCACCTCTACTTGGGTCCCGCACACGTTCCCCGTCGCTTGGCGCACATATAGCTGGGTTCCGCACACGTTCCTGGCGCTCGGCGCACTTCTAGTTGGGTCCCGCACACGTTCCCCGGCGCCCAGCGCAGTTCTAGTTGGGTCCCGCATACGTTGCCCGGCGCTTGGCGCACTTCTGCTTGGGTCATGCACACGTTCCCGGCGCTTAGCGCACTTCTAGATGGGTCCCGCACACGTTCCCCGGCGCTCAGCACAGTTCTACTTGGGTTCTGCACACGTTACCCGGCGCTTGGCGCACTTAAATTTGGGTTCCGCACACCTTCCCGGCGCTTAGCACACTTCTAGATGGGTCCCCCACACGTTCCTGGCTCTCGGCGCACTTCTAGTTGGGTCCCGCACACGTTCCCCGGCGCTCAGCACAGTTCTAGTTGGGTCCCGCATACGTTGCCCGGCGCATGGCGCACTTCTACTCGGGTCCTGCACACGTTACCCGGCGCTTGGCGCACTTAAACGTGGGTCCCGCACACCTTCCCGACGCTTATCGCACTTCTAGATGGGTCCCTCACACGTTCCTGGCGCTCGGCGCACTCCTAGTTGGGTCCCGCACACGTTCCCCGGCGCTCAGCACAGCTCTAGTTGGGTCCCGCATACGTTGCCCGGCGCTTGGCGCACTTCTACTCGGGTCCTGCACACGTTCCCCGGCGCTTGGCGCACATATAGCTGGGTTCCGCACACGTTCCTGGCGCTCGGCGCACTTCTAGTTGGGTCCCGCACACGTTCCCCGGCGCCCAGCGCAGTTCTAGTTGGGTCCCGCATACGTTGCCCGGCGCTTGGCGCAATTAAATTTGGGTCCCGCACACCTTCCCGACGCTTATCGCACTTCTATATGGGTCCTTCACACGTTCCTGGCGCTCAGCGCACTTCTAGTTGGGTCCCGCACACGTTCGCGGCGCTCAGCACAGTTCTAGTTGGGTCCCGCATACGTTGCCCGGCGCTTACCGCACTTCTTCTCGGGTCTTGCACACGTTCCCCGGCGCTTGGCGCACCTCTTGGGTCCCGCACACGTTCCCCGTCGCTTGGCGCACATATAGCTGGGTTCCGCACACGTTCCTGGCGCTCGGCGCACTTCTAGTTGGGTCCCGCACACGTTCCCCGGCGCCCAGCGCAGTTCTAGTTGGGTCCCGCATACGTTGCCCGGCGCTTGGCGCACTTCTGCTTGGGTCATGCACACGTTCCCGGCGCTTAGCGCACTTCTAGATGGGTCCCGCACACGTTCCCCGGCGCTCAGCACAGTTCTACTTGGGTTCTGCACACGTTACCCGGCGCTTGGCGCACTTAAATTTGGGTTCCGCACACCTTCCCGGCGCTTAGCACACTTCTAGATGGGTCCCCCACACGTTCCTGGCTCTCGGCGCACTTCTAGTTGGGTCCCGCACACGTTCCCCGGCGCTCAGCACAGTTCTAGTTGGGTCCCGCATACGTTGCCCGGCGCATGGCGCACTTCTACTCGGGTCCTGCACACGTTACCCGGCGCTTGGCGCACTTAAACGTGGGTCCCGCACACCTTCCCGACGCTTATCGCACTTCTAGATGGGTCCCTCACACGTTCCTGGCGCTCGGCGCACTCCTAGTTGGGTCCCGCACACGTTCCCCGGCGCTCAGCACAGCTCTAGTTGGGTCCCGCATACGTTGCCCGGCGCTTGGCGCACTTCTACTCGGGTCCTGCACACGTTCCCCGGCGCTTGGCGCACCTCTACGTGGGTCCCGCACACGTTCCCCGTCGCTTGGCGCACATATAGCTGGGTTCCGCACACGTTACTCGGCGCTTGGAGCACTTAAATTTGGGTCCCGCACACCTTCCCGACGCTTATCGCACTTCTAGATGGGTCCCTCACACGTTCCTGGCGCTCGGCGCACTTCTAGTTGGGTCCCGCACACGTTCCCCGGCGCTCAGCACAGTTCTAGATGGGTCCCGCATACGTTCCCCGGCGCTCAGCACAGTTCTAGTTGAGTCCCGCATACGTTGCCCGGCGCTTATCGCACTTCTACTCGGGTCCTGCACACGTTCCCCGGCGCTTGGCGCACCTCTACTTGGGTCCCGCACACGTTCCCCGTCGCTTGGCGCACATATAGCTGGGTTCCGCACACGTTCCTGGCGCTCGGCGCACTTCTAGTTGGGTCCCGCACACGTTCCCCGGCGCCCAGCGCAGTTCTAGTTGGGTCCCGCATGCGTTGCCCGGCGCTTGGCGCACTTTTACTTGGGTCATGCACACGTTCCCCGTCGCTTGGCGCACATATAGCTGGGTTCCGCACACGTTACCCGGCGCTTGGCGCACTTAAATTTGGGTCCCGCACACCTTCCCGGCGCTTAGCACACTTCTAGATGTGTCCCGAACACGTTCACCGGCGCTCAGCACAGTTCTACTTGGGTTCTGCGCACGTTACCCGGCGCTTGGCGCAATTAAATTTGGGTCCCGCACACCTTCCCGACGCTTATCGCACTTCTATATGGGTCCTTCACACGTTCCTGGCGCTCGGCGCACTTCTAGTTGGGTCCCGCACACGTTCCCCGGCGCTTGGCGCACCTCTACTTAGGTCTTGCACACGTTCCTTGGCGCTTGGCGCAATTAAATTTGGGTCCCGCACACCTTCCCGGCGCTTGGCGCACCTATAGTTCGGTCCCACACACGTTTCCGGTGCTTGGCGCACTTCTATTTGGGTCATGCACACGTTCCCGGCGCTTAGCGCACTTCTAGATGGGTCCCACACACGTTCCCCGGCGCTCAGCACAGTTCTACTTGGGTTCTGCACACGTTACCCGGCGCTTGGCGCTCTTAAGTTTGGGTCCCGCACACCTTCCCGGCGCTTGGCGCATTTCCAGATTGGTCCCGCACACGTTCTACGGCTCTTGGCGCACTTCTAGTTGGGTCCCGCATACGTAACCCGGCGCTTGGCGCACTTCTACTCGGGTCCTGCACACGTTCCCCGGCGCTTGGCGCACCTCTACTTGGGTCCCGCACACGTTCCCCGGCGCTTGGCGCACATATAGCTGGGTTCCGCACACGTTCCTGGCGCTCGCCGCACTTCTAGTTGGGCCCTGCACACGTTCCCCGGCGCCCAGCGCAGTTCTAGTTTGGTCCCGCATACGTTGCCCGACGCTTGGCGCACTTTTACTTGGGTCATGCACACGTTCCCCGTCGCTTGGCGCACATATAGCTGGGTTCCGCACACGTTACCCGGCGCTTGGCGCACTTAAATTTGGGCCCGCACACCTTCCCGGCGCTTAGCACACTTCTAGATGTGTCCCGAACACGTTCACCGGCGCTCAGCACAGTTCTACTTGGGTTCTGCGCACGTTACCCGGCGCTTGGCGCAATTAAATTTGGGTCCCGCACACCTTCCCGACGCTTATCGCACTTCTATATGGGTCCTTCACACGTTCCTGGCGCTTTGCGCACTTCTACTTGGGTCCTGCACACGTTCCCTGGCGCTTGGCGCACCTCTACTTGGGTCTTGCACACGTTCCCCGGCGCTTGGCGCACTTAAATTTGGGTCCTGCACACCTTCCCGGCGCTTGGCGCACCTATAGTTCGGTCCCGCACACGTTTCCGGTGCTTGGCGCACTTCTATTTGGGTCATGCACACGTTCCCGGCGCTTAGCGCACTTCTAGATGGGTCCCACACACGTTCCCCGGCGCTCAGCACAGTTCTACTTGGGTTCTGCACACGTTACCCGGCGCTTGACGCTCTTAAGTTTGGGTCCCGCACACCTTTCCGGCGCTTGGCGCATTTCCAGATTGGTCCCGCACACGTTCTACGGCTCTTGGCGCACTTCTAGTTGGGTCCCGCATACGTAACCCGGCGCTTGGCGCACTTCTACTCGGGTCCTGCACACGTTCCCCGGCGCTTGGCGCACCTCTACTTGGGTCCACACACGTTCCCCGGCGCTTGGCGCACATATAGCTGGGTTCCGCACACGTTCCTGGCGCTCGCCGCACTTCTAGTTGGGCCCTGCACACGTTCCCCGGCGCCCAGCGCAGTTCTAGTTGGGTCCCGCATACGTTGCCCGACGTTTGGCGCACTTCTACTTGGGTCGAGCACACGTTCCCGGCGCTTAGCGCACTTCTAGATGGGTCCGCACACGTTCCCCGGCGCTTGGCGCACTTCTACTTGGGTTCTGCACACCTTCCCCGACGCTTGGCGCACTTCTAGATGGGTCCCGCACACGTTCCTGACGCTCGGCGCACTTCTAGTTGGGTCCGCACACGTTCCCCGGCGCTCAGCGCACTTCTGGTTGGGTCCCGCATACGTTGCCCGGCGCTTGGCGCAGTTCTACTTGGGTCCCGCATACGTTCCCCGGCGCTTGGCGCACATATAGCTGGGTTCCGCACACGTTCCTGGCGCTCGGCGCACTTCTAGTTGGGCCCTGCACACGTTCCCCGGCGCCCAGCGCAGTTCTAGTTGGGTCCCGCATACGTTGCCCGACGTTTGGCGCACTTCTACTTGGGTCATGCACACGTTCCCGGCCCTTAGCGCACTTCTAGATGGGTCCCGCACACGTTCCCCGGCGCTCAGCGCTGTTCTACTTGGATTCTGCATACGTTACCCGGAGCTTGGCGCACTTAGACTTGGGTCCCGCACACCTTCTCGACGCTTAGCGCACTTCTAGATGGGTCCCTCACACGTTCCTGACGCTCGGCGCACTTCTAGTTGGGTCCCGCACACGTTCCCCGGCGCTCAGCACAGTTCTAGTTGGGTCCCGCATACGTTGCCCGGCGCTTATCGCACTTCTACTCGGGCCCTGCACACGTTCCCCGGCGCTTGGCGAACCTCTACTTGGGTCCCGCACACGTTCTCCGTCGCTTGGCGCACATATAGCTGGGTTCCGCACACGTTCCTGGCGCTCGGCGCACTTCTAGTTGGGTCCCGCACACGTTTCCCGGCGCCCAGCGCAGTTCTAGTTGGGTCCCGCATACGTTGCCCGGCGCTTGGCGCACTTCTACTTGGGTCATGCACACGTTCCCGGCGCCAGCGCACTTCTAGATGGGTCCCGCACACGTTCCCGGCGCTCAGCACAGTTCTACTTGGGTTCTGCATACGTTATCCGGCGCTTGGCGCACTTAATCTTGGGTCCCGCACACCTTCCCGGACGCTCAGCGCACTTCTAGATGGGTCCTGCACACGTTCCGGACGCACGGCGCACTTCTAGTTGGGTCCCGCATACGTTGCCCGACATTTGGCGCACTTCTACTTGGGTCATGCACACGTTCCCGGCGCTTAGCGCACTTCTAGATGGGTTCCACACACGTTCCCCGGCGCTCAGCACAGTTCTACTTGGGTTCTGCACACGTTACCCGGCGCTTGGCGCACTTAAGTTTGGGTCCCACACCTTCCCGGCGCTTGGCGCACTTCTAGTTGGGTCCCGCACACGTTCCCCGGCGCTTGGCGCACTTCTACTTGGGTCCTGCACACGTTCCCCGGCGCTTGGCGCACTTCTATGGGTCCCGCACACGTTCCCCGGCGCTTGGCGCACATATAGCTGGGTTCCGCACACGTTCCCGGCGCTCAGCGCAGTTCTAGTTGGGTCCCGCATGCGTTGCCCGGCGCTTGGCGCACTTTTACTTGGGTCATGCACACGTTCCCCGTCGCTTGGCGCACATATAGCTGGGTTCCGCACACGTTACCCGGCGCTTGGCGCACTTAAATTTGGGTCCCGCACACCTTCCCGGCGCTTAGCACACTTCTAGATGTGTCCCGAACACGTTCACCGGCGCTCAGCACAGTTCTACTTGGGTTCTGCGCACGTTACCCGGCGCTTGGCGCACTTAAATTTGGGTCCCGCACACCTTCCCGACGCTTATCGCACTTCTAGATGGGTCCTTCACACGTTCCTGGCGCTTTGCGCACTTCTACTTGGGTCCTGCACACGTTCCCCGGCGCTTGGCGCAGTTCTACTTGGGTTCTGCACACGTTACCCGGCGCTTGGCGCAATTAAATTTGGGTCCCGCACACCTTCCCGGCGCTTGGCGCACTTCTAGATGGGTCCCGCACACGTTTCCGGCGCTCGGCGCACTTCTATTTGGGTCATGCACACGTTCCCGGCGCTTAGCGCACTTCTAGATGGGTTCCGCACACGTTCCCCGGCGCTCAGCACAGTTCTACTTGGGTTCTGCACACGTTACCCGGCGCTTGGCGCACTTAAGTTTGGGTCCCGCACACCTTCCCGGCGCTTGGCGCATTTCTAGATGGGTCCTGCACACGTTCTACGGCTCTTGGCGCACTTCTAGTTGGGTCCCGCATACGTTGCCCGGCGCTTGGCGCACTTCTACTCGGGTCCTGCACACGTTCCCCGGCGCTTGGCGCACCTCTACTTGGGTCCCGAACACGTTCCCCGGCGCTTGGCGCACATATAGCTGGGTTCCGCACACGTTCCTGGCGCTCGCCGCACTTCTAGTTGGGCCCTGCACACGTTCCCCGGCGCCCAGCGCAGTTCTAGTTGGGTCCCGCATACGTTGCCCGACGTTTGGCGCACTTCTACTTGGGTCGAGCACACGTTCCCGGCGCTTAGCGCACTTCTAGAGGGGTCCCGCACACGTTCCCCGGCGCCCAGCGCGGTTCTACTTGGGTTCTGCATACGTTACCCGGAGCTTGGCGCACTTAGACTTGGGTCCCGCACACCTTCTCGACGCTTAGCGCACTTCTAGATGGGTCCCTCACACGTTCCTGACGCTCGGCGCACTTCTAGTTGGGTCCCGCACACGTTCCCCGGCGCTCAGCACAGTTCTAGTTGGGTCCCGCATACGTTGCCCGGCGCTTATCGCACTTCTACTTGGGTCCCGAGCACGTTCCCCGGCGCTTGGCGCACATATAGCTGGGTTCCGCACACGTTCCTGGCGCTCGGCGCACTTCTAGTTGGGCCCTGCACACGTTCCCCGGCGCCCAGCGCAGTTCTAGTTGGGTCCCGCATACGTTGCCCGACGTTTGGCGCACTTCTACTTGGGTCATGCACACGTTCCCGGCGCTTAGCGCACTTCTAGATGGGTTCCACACACGTTCCCCGGCGCCTTTCTGCGCTGGCTCACTTGGGATTCCGCGCACCTCTGGGTCGCAAACACCCTCGGACGCTTGGCGCACTTCTACTTGGGTCATGCACACGTTCCCGGCGCTTAGCGCACTTCTAGATGGGTACCGCACACGTTCCCCGGCGCTCAGCACAGTTCTAGTTGGGTCCCGCATACGTTGCCCGGCGCTTGTCGCACTTCTACTCGGGCCCTGCACACGTTCCCCGGCGCTTGGCGAACCTCTACTTGGGTCCCGCACACGTTCTCCGTCGCTTGGCGCACATATAGCTGGGTTCCGCACACGTTCCTGGCGCTCGGCGCACTTCTAGTTGGGTCCCGCACACGTTCCCCGGCGCCCAGCGCAGTTCTAGTTGGGTCCCGCATACGTTGCCCGGCGCTTGGCGCACTTCTACTTGGGTCATGCACACGTTCCCGGCGCTTAGCGCCCTTCTAGATGGGTCCCGCCCACGTCCCCCGGCGCTCAGCACAGTTCTACTTGGGTTCTGCATACGTTACCCGGCGCTTGGCGCACCTAATCTTGGGTCCCGCACACCTTCCCGACGCTTAGCGCACTTCAAGATGGGTCCCTCACACGTTCCCCGACGCACAGCGCAGTTCTAGTTGGGTCCCGCATACGTTGCCCGGCGCTTGGCGCACTTCTACTTGGGTCATGCACACGTTCCCGGCGCTTAGCGCACTTCTAGATGGGTCCCGCACACGTTGCCCGGCACTTGGCGCCCTTCTGTTTGGGTCCCGCATACGTTGCCCAGCGCTTGGCGCACTTCTACTCGGGTCCTGCACACGTTCCCCGGCGCTCAGCACAGTTCTAGTTGTGTCCCGCATACGTTGCCCGGCGCTTGGCGCACTTCTACTCGGGTCCTGCACACGTTCCCCGGCGCCCAGCGCAGTTCTAGTTGGGTCCCGCATACGTTGCCTGGCGTTCGGCGCACTTCTACTTGGGTCATGCACACGTCCCGGCGCTTGGCGCACTTCTAGATGGGTCCCGCACACGTTCCCCGGCGCTCAGCACAGTTCTACTTAGGTTCTGCACACGTTACCCGGCGCTTGGCGCACTTAAATGTGGGTTCCGCACACCTTCCCGGCGCTTAGCGCACTTCTAGATGTGTCCCGAACACGTTCCCCGGCGCTCAGCACACTTCTACTTGAGTTCTGCACACGTTACTCGGCGCTTGGCGCACTTAAAATTGGGTTCCACACACCTTCCCGGCGCTTGTGGCATTTCTAGATGGGTCCCGCACACGTTCTACGGCTCTTGGGGCACTTCTAGTTGGGTCCCGCATACGTTGCCCGGCGCTTGGCGCACTTCTACTCGGGTCCTGCACACGTTCCCCGGCGCTTGGCGCACCTCTACTTGGGTCCCGCACACGTTCCCCGGCGCTCAGCACAGTTCTAGTTGGGTCCCGCATACGTTGCCCGGCGCTTGGCGCACTTCTACTCGGGTCCTGCACACGTTCCCCGGCGCCCAGCGCAGTTCTAGTTGGGTCCCGCATACGTTGCCTGGCGTTTGGCGCACTTCTACTTGGGTCATGCACACGTCCCGGCGCTTGGCGCACTTCTAGATGGGTCCCGCACACGTTCCCCGGCGCTCAGCACAGTTCTACTTTGGTTCTGCATACGTTACCCGGCGCTTGGCGCACTTAAACTTGGGTCCCGCACACCTTCCCGACGCTTATCGCACTTCTAGATGGGTCCCTCACACGCTCCTGGCGCTCGGCGCACTTCTAGTTGGGTCCCGCACACGTTCCCCGGCGCTCAGCACAGTTCTAGTTGGGTCCCGCATACGTTGCCCGGCGCTTGGCGCACTTCTACTCGGGTCCTGCACACGTTACCCGGCGCTTGGCGCATTTAAACTTGGGTCCCGCACACCTTCCCGACGATTATCGCACTTCTAGATGGGTCCCTCACACGTTCCTGGCGCTCGGCGCACTTCTGGTTGGGTCCCGCACACGTTCCCCGGCGCTCAGCACAGTTCTAGTTGGGTCCCGCATACGTTGCCCGGCGCTTGGCGCACTTCTACTCGGGTCCTGCACACGTTCCCCGGCGCTTGGCGCACCTCTACTTGGGTCCCGCACACGTTCCCCGTCGCTTGGCGCACATATAGCTGGGTTCCGCACACGTTCCTGGCGCTCGGCGCACTTCTAGTTGGGTCCCGCACACGTTCCCCGGCGCCCAGCGCAGTTCTAGTTGGGTCCCGCATACGTTGCCCGGCGCTTGGCGCACTTCTACTTGGGTCATGCACACGTTCCCGGCGCTTAGCGCACTTCTAGATGGGTCCCGCACACGTTCCTCGGCGCTCAGCGCAGTTCTACTTGGGTTCTGCACACGTTACCCGGCGCTTAGCGCACTTAAATTTGGGTCCCGCACACCTTCCCGGCGCTTAGCACACTTCTAGATGGGTCCCTAACACATTCCTGGCGCTCGGCGCACTTCTAGTTGGGTCCCGCACACGTTACCCGGCGCTCAGCACAGTTCTAGATGGGTCCCGCACACGTTCCCCGGCGCTCAGCACAGTTCTACTTGGGTTCTGCATACGTTACCCGGCGCTTGGCGCACTTAAACTTGGGTCCCGCACACCTTCCCGACGATTATCGCACTTCTAGATGGGTCCCTCACACGTTCCTGGCGCTCGGCGCACTTCTGGTTGGGTCCCGCACACGTTCCCCGGCGCTCAGCACAGTTCTAGTTGGGTCCCGCATACGTTGCCCGGCGCTTGGCGCACTTCTACTTGGGTCCTGCACACGTTCCCCGGCGCTTGGCGCACCTCTACTTGGGTCCTGCACACGTTCTCCGGCGCTTGTCGCACTTATAGCTGGGTTCCGCAAACGTTCCAGGCGCTCGGCGCACTTCTAGTTGGGTCTCGCACACGTTCCTCGGCGCCCAGCGCAGTTCTAGTTGGGTCCCGCATACGTTGCCCGGCGCTTGGCGCACTTCTACTTGGGTCATGCACACGTTCCCGGCGCTTAGCGCACTTCTAGATGGGTCCCGCACACGTTCCTCGGCGCTCAGCGCAGTTCTACTTGGGTTCTGCACACGTTACCCGGCGCTTAGCGCACTTAAATTTGGGTCCCGCACACCTTCCCGGCGCTTAGCACACTTCTAGATGGGTCCTGCGCACGTTACCTGGCGCTCGGCGCACTTCTAGTTGGGTCCCGCACACGTTACCCGGCGCTCAGCACAGTTCTAGATGGGTCCCGCACACGTTCCCCGGCGCTCAGCACAGTTCTACTTGGGTTCTGCATACGTTACCCGGCGCTTGGCGCACTTAAACTTGGGTCCCGCACACCTTCCCGACGATTATCGCACTTCTAGATGGGTCCCTCACACGTTCCTGGCGCTCGGCGCACTTTTGGTTGGGTCCCGCACACGTTCCCCGGCGCTCAGCACAGTTCTAGTTGGGTCCCGCATACGTTGCCCGGCGCTTGGCGCACTTCTACTCGGGTCCTGCACACGTTCCCCGGCGCTTGGCGCACCTCTACTTGGGTCCCGCACACGTTCCCCGGCGCTTGGCGCACCTTTATTTGGGTCTTGCACACGTTCCGTGGCGCTTGGCGCAATTAAATTTGGGTCCCGCACACCTTCCCGACGCTTAGCGCACTTCTATATGGGTCCTTCACACGTTCCTGGCGCTCGGCGCACTTCTAGTTGGGTCCCGCACACGTTCCCCGGCGCCCAGCGCAGTTCTAGTTGGGTCCCGCATACGTTGCCCGGCGCTTGGCGCACTTCTACTTGGGTCATGCACACGTTCCCGGCGCTTAGCGCACTTCTAGATGGGTCCCGCACACGTTCCCCGGCGCTCAGCACAGTTCTACTTGGGTCCTGCACACGTTACCCGGCGCTTGGCGCACTTAAACGTGGGTCCCGCACACCTTCCCGACGCTTATCGCACTTCTAGATGGGTCCCTCACACGTTCCTGGCGCTCGGCGCACTCCTAGTTGGGTCCCGCACACGTTCCCCGGCGCTCAGCACAGCTCTAGTTGGGTCCCGCTTACGTTGCCCGGCGCTTGGCGCACCTCTACTTGGGTCCCGCACACGTTCCCCGTCGCTTGGCGCACATATAGCTGGGTTCCGCACACGTTACTCGGCGCTTGGAGCACTTAAATTTGGGTCCCGCACACCTTCCTGACGCTTATCGCACTTCTAGATGGGTCCCTCACACGTTCCTGGCGCTCGGCGCACTTCTAGTTGGGTCCCGCACACGTTCCCCGGCGCTCAGCACAGTTCTAGATGGGTCCCGCACACGTTCCCCGGCGCTCAGCACAGTTCTAGTTGGGTCCCGCATACGTTGCCCGGCGCTTATCGCACTTCTACTCGGGTCCTGCACACGTTCCCCGGCGCTTGGCGCACCTCTACTTGGGTCCCGCACACGTTCCCCGTCGCTTGGCGCACATATAGCTGGGTTCCGCACACGTTCCTGGCGCTCGGCGCACTTCTAGTTGGGTCCCGCACACGTTCCCCGGCGCCCAGCGCAGTTCTAGTTGGGTCCCGCATGCGTTGCCCGGCGCTTGGCGCACTTTTACTTGGGTCATGCACACGTTCCCCGTCGCTTGGCGCACATATAGCTGGGTTCCGCACACGTTACCCGGCGCTTGGCGCACTTAAATTTGGGCCCGCACACCTTCCCGGCGCTTAGCACACTTCTAGATGTGTCCCGAACACGTTCACCGGCGCTCAGCACAGTTCTACTTGGGTTCTGCGCACGTTACCCGGCGCTTGGCGCAATTAAATTTGGGTCCCGCACACCTTCCCGACGCTTATCGCACTTCTATATGGGTCCTTCACACGTTCCTGGCGCTTTGCGCACTTCTACTTGGGTCCTGCACACGTTCCCTGGCGCTTGGCGCACCTCTACTTGGGTCTTGCACACGTTCCTTGGCGCTTGGCGCAATTAAATTTGGGTCCCGCACACCTTCCCGGCGCTTGGCGCACCTATAGTTCGGTCCCACACACGTTTCCGGTGCTTGGCGCACTTCTATTTGGGTCATGCACACGTTCCCGGCGCTTAGCGCACTTCTAGATGGGTCCCACACACGTTCCCCGGCGCTCAGCACAGTTCTACTTGGGTTCTGCACACGTTACCCGGCGCTTGGCGCTCTTAAGTTTGGGTCCCGCACACCTTCCCGGCGCTTGGCGCATTTCCAGATTGGTCCCGCACACGTTCTACGGCTCTTGGCGCACTTCTAGTTGGGTCCCGCATACGTAACCCGGCGCTTGGCGCACTTCTACTCGGGTCCTGCACACGTTCCCCGGCGCTTGGCGCACCTCTACTTGGGTCCCGCACACGTTCCCCGGCGCTTGGCGCACATATAGCTGGGTTCCGCACACGTTCCTGGCGCTCGCCGCACTTCTAGTTGGGCCCTGCACACGTTCCCCGGCGCCCAGCGCAGTTCTAGTTGGGTCCCGCATACGTTGCCCGACGTTTGGCGCACTTCTACTTGGGTCGAGCACACGTTCCCGGCGCTTAGCGCACTTCTAGATGGGTCCCGCACACGTTCCCCGGCGCTCAGCGCTGTTCTACTTGGGTTCTGCATACGTTACCCGGAGCTTGGCGCACTTAGACTTGGGTCCCGCACACCTTCTCGACGCTTAGCGCACTTCTAGATGGGTCCGTCACACGTTCCTAACGCTCGGCGCACTTCTAGATGGGTCCCACACACGTTCCCCGGCGCTCAGCACAGTTCTACTTGGGTCCCGCACACGTTCCCCGGCGCTTGGCGCACATATAGCTGGGTTCCGCACACGTTCCTGGCGCTCGCCGCACTTCTAGTTGGGCCCTGCACACGTTCCCCGGCGCCCAGCGCAGTTCTAGTTGGGTCCCGCATACGTTGCCCGACGTTTGGCGCACTTCTACTTGGGTCGAGCACACGTTCCCGGCGCTTAGCGCACTTCTAGATGGGTCCCGCACACGTTCCCCGGCGCTCAGCGCTGTTCTACTTGGGTTCTGCATACGTTACCCGGAGCTTGGCGCACTTAGACTTGGGTCCCGCACACCTTCTCGACGCTTAGCGCACTTCTAGATGGGTCCCTCACACGTTCCTAACGCTCGGCGCACTTCTAGTTGGGTCCCGCACACGTTCCCCGGCGCTCAGCACAGTTCTAGTTGGGTCCCGCATACGTTGCCCGGCGCTTATCGCACTTCTACTCGGGCCCTGCACACGTTCCCCGGCGCTTGGCGCACCTCTACTTGGGTTCTGCACACGTTCTCCGACGCTTGGCGCACATATAGCTGGGTTCCGCACACGTTCCTAGCGCTCGGCGCACTTCTAGTTGGGTCCCGCACACGTTCCCCGGCGCCCAGCGCAGTTCTAGTTGGGTCCCGCATACGTTGCCCGGCGCTTGGCGCACTTCTACTTGGGTCATGCACACGTTCCCGGCGCTTAGCGCACTTCTAGATGGGTCCCGCACACGTTCCCCGGCGCTCAGCACAGTTCTACTTGGGTTCTGCATACGTTACCCGGCGCTTGGCGCACTTAATCTTGGGTCCCGCACACCTTCCCGACGCTTAGCGCACTTTAAGATGGGTCCCTCACACGTTCCCCGACGCACAGCGCAGTTCTACTTAGGTTCTGCACACGTTACCCGGCGCTTGGCGCACTTAAATGTGGGTTCCGCACACCTTCCCGGCGCTTAGCGCACTTCTAGATGTGTCCCGAACACGTTCCCCGGCGCTCAGCACACTTCTACTTGAGTTCTGCACACGTTACTCGGCGCTTGGCGCACTTAAAATTGGGTTCCACACACCTTCCCGGCGCTTGTGGCATTTCTAGATGGGTCCCGCACACGTTCTACGGCTCTTGGGGCACTTCTAGTTGGGTCCCGCATACGTTGCCCGGCGCTTGGCGCACTTCTACTCGGGTCCTGCACACGTTCCCCGGCGCTTGGCGCACCTCTACTTGGGTCCCGCACACGTTCCCCGGCGCTTAGCGCACTTCTAGATGGGTCCCTCACACGTTCCTGACGCTCGGCGCACTTCTAGTTGGGTCCCGCACACGTTCCCCGGCGCTCAGCACAGTTCTAGTTGGGTCCCGCATACGTTGCCCGGCGCTTATCGCACTTCTACTCGGGCCCTGCACACGTTCCCCGGCGCTTGGCGAACCTCTACTTGGGTCCCGCACACGTTCTCCGTCGCTTGGCGCACATATAGCTGGGTTCCGCACACGTTCCTGGCGCTCGGCGCACTTCTAGTTGGGTCCCGCACACGTTCCCCGGCGCCCAGCGCAGTTCTAGTTGGGTCCCGCATACGTTGCCCGGCGCTTGGCGCACTTCTACTTGGGTCATGCACACGTTCCCGGCGCTTAGCGCACTTCTAGATGGGTCCCGCACACGTTCCCCGGCGCTCAGCACAGTTCTACTTGGGTTCTGCATACGTTACCCGGCGCTTGGTGCACTTAATCTTGGGTCCCGCACACCTTCCCGACGCTTAGCGCACTTTAAGATGGGTTCCCCACACGTTCCCCGACGCACAGCGCAGTTCTACTTAGGTTCTGCACACGTTACCCGGCGCTTGGCGCACTTAAATGTGGGTTCCGCACACCTTCCCGGCGCTTAGCGCACTTCTAGATGTGTCCCGAACACGTTCCCCGGCGCTCAGCACACTTCTACTTGAGTTCTGCACACGTTACTCGGCGCTTGGCGCACTTAAAATTGGGTTCCACACACCTTCCCGGCGCTTGTGGCATTTCTAGATGGGTCCCGCACACGTTCTACGGCTCTTGGGGCACTTCTAGTTGGGTCCCGCATACGTTGCCCGGCGCTTGGCGCACTTCTACTCGGGTCCTGCACACGTTCCCCGGCGCTTGGCGCACCTCTACTTGGGTCCCGAACACGTTCCCCGGCGCTTGGCGCACATTTAGCTGGGTTCCGCACACGTTCCTGGCGCTCGGCGCACTTCTATTTGGGCCCCGCACACGTTCCCCGGCGCCCAGCGCAGTTCTAGTTGGGTCCCGCATACGTTGCCCGGCGTTTGGCGCACTTCTACTTGGGTCATGCACACGTCCCGGCGCTTGGCGCACTTCTAGATGGGTCCCGCACACGTTCCCCGGCGCTCAGCACAGTTCTACTTTGGTTCTGCATACGTTACCCGGCGCTTGGCGCACTTAAACTTGGGTCCCGCACACCTTCCCGACGCTTATCGCACTTCTAGATGGGTCTCTCACACGCTCCTGGCGCTCGGCGCACTTCTAGTTGGGTCCCGCACACGTTCCCCGGCGCTCAGCACAGTTCTAGTTGGGTCCCGCATACGTTGCCCGGCGCTTGGCGCACTTCTACTCGGGTCCTGCACACGTTCCCCGGCGCTTGGCGCACCTCTACTTGGGTCCCGCACACGTTCCCCGTCGCTTGGCGCACATATAGCTGGGTTCCGCACACGTTCCTGGCGCTCGGCGCACTTCTAGTTGGGTCCCGCACACGTTCCCCGGCGCCCAGCGCAGTTCTAGTTGGGTCCCGCATACGTTGCCCGGCGCTTGGCGCACATATAGCTGGGTTCCGCACACGTTCCTGGCGCTCGGCGCACTTCTAGTTGGGTCCCGCACACGTTCCCCGGCGCCCAGCGCAGTTCTAGTTGGGTCCCGCATACGTTGCCCGGCGCTTAGCGCACTTCTAGATGGGTCCCGCACACGTTCCTCGGCGCTCAGCACAGTTCTACTTGGGTTCTGCACACGTTACCCGGCGCTTGGCGCACTTAAATTTGGGTCCCGCACACCTTCCCGGCGCTTAGCACACTTCTAGATGGGTCCCTCACACATTCCTGGCGCTCGGCGCACTTCTAGTTGGGTCCCGCACACGTTACCCGGCGCTCAGCACAGTTCTAGATGGGTCCCGCACACGTTCCCCGGCGCTCAGCACAGTTCTACTTGGGTTCTGCATACGTTACCCGGCGCTTGGCGCACTTAAACTTGGGTCCCGCACACCTTCCCGACGATTGTCGCACTTCTACATGGGTCCCTCCCCCGTTCCCCGGCGCTCAGCACAGTTCTAGTTGGGTCCCGCATACGTTGCCCGGCGCTTGGCGCACTTCTACTCGGGTCCTGCACACGTTCCCCGGCGCTTGGCGCACCTCTACTTGGGTCCCGCACACGTTCCCCGTCGCTTGGCGCACATATAGCTGGGTTCCGCACACGTTCCTGGCGTTCGGCGCACTTCTAGTTGGGTCCCGCACACGTTCGCCGGCGCCCAGCGCAGTTCTAGTTGGGTCCCGCATACGTTCCCCGGCGCTTGGCGCACTTCTACTTGGGTCCTGCACACGTTCCCCGGCGCTTGGCGCACCTTTATTTGGGTCTTGCACACGTTCCGTGGCGCTTGGCGCAATTAAATTTGGGTCCCGCACACCTTCCCGACGCTTAGCGCACTTCTATATGGGTCCTTCACACGTTCCTGGCGCTCGGCGCACTTCTAGTTGGGTCCCGCACACGTTCCCCGGCGCTTGGCGCACTTCTACTTAGGTCCTGCACACGTTCCCCGGCGCTTGGCGCACCTCTACTTGGGTCTTGCACACGTTCCTTGGCGCTTGGCGCAATTAAATTTGGGTCCCGCACACCTTCCCGGCGCTTGGCGCACCTATAGTTCGGTCCCACACACGTTTCCGGTGCTTGGCGCACTTCTATTTATGTCCCGCACACATTTTCCGGCGCTCAGCGCACCTCTACTTGGGTCCTGCAGACGTTCCTTGGCGCTTGGCGCAATTAAATTTGGGTCGTGCACACCTTCCCGGCGCTTGGCGCACCTATAGTTCGGTCCCACACACGTTTCCGGTGCTTGGCGCACTTCTATTTGGGTCCCGCACACATTTTCCGGCGCTCAGCGCACTTTTACTTGGGTCCTGCACACGTTCTTTAGCGCTTGGCGCACTTATAGCTGGGTTCCGCACACGTTCCCGAAGCTTCGCGCACTTCTAGATGCGTCCCACAATAAACGGTGTGCATACGGTTCCTGATGGACGTAAAGCAGACCTACCCTAACGCTTGCAATCAATACACTCTTATCACAATACCACTCCATTTCTCTCAATGGCCAACCATGTTTCTTATCATTCAAAAAGTTTCACCGGACTCACACACACACACACACACACACACACACACACACACACACACACACACACACACACACACACACACACACACACACACACACACACACACACACACACACACACACACACACACACACACACACACATACACACACACACACATACACACACACAAACCCACACACACACACACACACACACACACACACACACACACACACACACACATTTTAAAATTCACAAATTTTTCCATATCTCGAGAACCACAAAGCGGATTTTTCTGAAATTTGGGCAGTGTTAAGAACCTTTACCGCTCTACATTTTGTGAAATTGCCAAGTTCGGAACTATCTTCCAAACCGAGATTCTGTAACGAGGGGTTTGCGCAGAAGCAATCCTTTTCCAAATCAGGTGCGCGCTTCGCGCGCACCACAATATGTACGTGGATGTTATTGTTTTTTTGAAGCAGATTTTGATGAGCTCAGACTTTTAACATATAGTGGAGTCCACCAAGAGTGTCTCATTTACTTATCAATGAGAAGCGGTCGATTGCAGATCAATGAGCATGAAACTCGTTGCAGCACAACCGCTCTCGCTCAATCGGTATGGAGCGTGCTGGTATGGGATTCATGCACATTGATCCCCAGCCGACCACTTCTTTTTGATAAGTAAATGAGACACTCTTGGTGGACTCCATTATATATAAAACTGGTTTATGGACCCGTCCTCTTCCTGTGACGTCCTGCACACTCCCACTTGGGTCCTGCACACATTCTACGACGTCCTGCACACTCCCGCTGGGGTACTACACACTATCGATAATGTCCTGCACACTCTACAAACCTAGCGATCCTGTATGGCGTCCCATCTACTGCTATTGGAAATCTATCGCTTTGATTAGAGCGTAGCCCTTCTATCGCTAGACGACTCGCAAAAGTTATCATAACCCACGACCAAAAGTGCGTAGTAAACCCCCTAAAAATAAAGGTAAGATGATCTTAAACGATCGTATGAAGAAATGTTGGGATGATCTGTAAGATTATCTTGATGATATGGTGAAGGATATGAATCTCATCTGTAGCCGCATCATTCAGATGATGAACATTTTTAAGATGATGCTAATTTCATCAGGTTAGCTGAACTTCTACAGATCAGCTGGACAGTGAAAAGCGAGAGAGCATGCATTTCCAGAGAAGCTCGTCTTATCTTTAAGAGTAGCCCCGGAGCGCCTCTTATTCTTCAGATGAAATACCAGTTATCGTTATCAGCTATCACAAAACAACAAACATCTGATTTCATTCATTGAAAAAGAAGGTAATGAGTTGGTCGATTAGAGAATGACCACCTACAGAATGAGGGCCGTTTTTTCTTATTCTCACAGGTATAATCATGTGTTATCATATCATGAATATGCGAGGACGACCGCTTTAGAGCGAATCACCGCTAATGAAATGAATACGGGCCTAAGTTCAGCGACGAGCTGCGAGTGATAGCGATAATTATGAATCAATACGAAATTAAGATCATCTGAAACTGGTCTGGAAGAATATCAGACCATCTTATCGAAATAATATCAGATCATCTGATAGGGGTGGTTTACTACAGCCCTGAGTGGTTGCACTGAGTGACGAACAGTGAAGGGGCGGCAGTGGAGGTGCTGTATATTTCCCTACATTGGCAAGGAAATGTTTCTGGAGTGCTGCGTCCTCCTTGCGACGTATCGCGCGCTCGCTTCTCAAGAGACATGTTTTCCTATGTTCTCTTCGGTACAGAAAGGTTACGATTTGGAATGGAAAAATTGTTCAAGTTTCGTTATTTTTTCTTCATTCTACACTTTCGATGACGTCCTGCACACTCTCGCTGGGGAATTGCCCATTTTCGATGACGGCCTGCGCTTTCTCAATGGTGCTCCGCTCACTTCCAATGAAGTCCTGCACACTCCCGCTGGGGTCCTGCTCACTTTCTATGAAGTCCTGCACACTCCCACTGGGGCCCCGTCCTCTTCCTGTGACGTCCTGCACACTCCCACTGGGGTCCCGCCCTCTTCCGACGGCATCCTGCACACTTTATAGGACGTTCTGCACACTCCCGCTGGGCCCCGTCCTCTTCCTGTGACGTCCTGCACACTCCCACTTGGGTCCTGCACACATTCTACGACGTCCTGCACACTCCCGCTGGGGTACTACACACTATCGATAATGTCCTGCACACTCTACAAACCTAGCGATCCTGTATGGCGTCCCATCTACTGCTATTGGAAATCTATCGCTTTGATTAGAGCGTAGCCCTTCTATCGCTAGACGACTCGCAAAAGTTATCATAACCCACGACCAAAAGTGCGCCCCACGGACAAACACGGTTGCCCCGAGGCACGTAAGAGGTGACTCGGGCTGATTTTTTGGTATTCAATATATGTCCTACCTACCTAAATGCTGGTACCATTTCATACAAGTTTTGATCGGCCATTCCTTGGATCCGCGGGACACACATACATACACACACTCACATCGAGACATAACTGTCTTATATATCCTACTATATATATTTTGGTAAATTTGTGTGTGCGTGTGTGTGTATGTATGTATGTATGTATGTATGTATGTGTGCGTTTCTCTGTGTGTTTGTTTGACCATTTATTCGGCTCGACTTTCAAGACGGGCGATCTTACGGGTACGGGCTCATGTGCGCGCAGAACGCCGTAGAAAGTGTGTGGGACCCAAGTGGAAGTGCGTAGGACGCCGTAGAATGCGTGCGGGACCCAAGTGGGAGGGCGCCGGACACCGTAGAAGGAAGGTGTGCGGGACCCAAAAGGAAGTGAACAGGACGCCGTAGAAAGTGTGCGGGACCAAGGTAGAGGGCGCCGGACGCCGAAGAAAGTGTGCGGGACCCAAGGTAGAGGGCGCCAGACGCCGTAGGAATCTGTGCGAGACCCAAGTGGGAGTGCGCCGGACGCCGTAGAAAGTGTGCGGGACCCAAGTGGGAGTGCGCAGGACGCCGAAGAAAGTGTGCGGGACCCAAGTGGAAGTGCGTAGGACGCCGTAGAAACTGTGCGAGACCCAAGTAGGAGTGCGCAAGACGCCGAAGAAAGTGTGCGGGAGTCAAGTGGGAGTGCGCAGGGCGCCGAAGAAAGGGTGCGGGACCCAAGTGGAAGTGCGTAGGACGCCGTAGAAACTGTGCGAGACCCAAGTAGGAGTGCGCAAGACGCCGAAGAAAGTATGCGGGATCCAAGTGGAAGTGCGCCAAACGCCGTAGAAAGTGTGCGGGACCCAAGTGGGAGTGCGCAGGACGCCGAAGAAAGTGTGCGGGACCCAAGTGGAAGTGCGTAGGACGCCGTAGAAACTGTGCGAGACCCAAGTAGGAGTGCGCAAGACGCCGAAGAAAGTATGCGGGATCTAAGTGGAAATGCGCCAAACGCCGTAGAAAGTGTGTGGGACCCAAGTGGAAGTGCGGTAGGATGCCGAAGAGAGTGTGCGGGACCCAAGGTAGAGTGCGCCGGACGCCGTAGAAAGTGTGTGTGACCTGCTGCAGAGTGCGCCGGACGCCGTAGAAAGTGTGCGGGACCCAAAAGGAGTGCGCAGGACGCCGAAGAAAGTGTGCGGGTCCAAGTGGAAGTGCGTAGGACGCCGTAGAAAGTGTGCGAGACCCAAGTGGGAGTGCGCAGGACGCCGCAGAAAATGTGCGGGACCCAAGTGGGAGTGCGCCGGACGCCGTAATAAGTGTGCGGGACCTAAATGGGCCTGCGTAGAACGCCGTAGAAAGTGTTCGGGACCCAAATGAGAGTGCGCCGGACGCCGTAGAAAGTGTGCGGGACCCAAGTGGAAGTGCGAAGGACGCTATAGAAAGTGTTCGGGACCCAAATGAGAGTGCACAGGACGCCGGAGAAAGTGTGCGGGACCCAAATGAGAGTGCGCCGGACGCCGTAGAAAGTGTGCGGGACCCAAGTGGGAGTGCGCCGGACTCCGTAATAAGTGTGCGGGACCCGAATGGGCCTGCGTAGAACGCCGTAGATAGTGTGCAGGACCCCAGCAGGAGTGCGCAAGACGCCGTAGAACGTAAGTGGGACCAAAGTGGGAAAGCGCCGGACGCCGTAGAAAGTGTGTGGGACCCAAACGAGAGGGCGCCGGACGCCGTAGAAAGTGTGCGGGATCCAAATGAGAGTGCACAGGACGACGTAGAAAGTGTGCGGGACCCAAGTGGGAGTGCGCCGGACGCCGCAGAAAGTGTGCGGGACCCACGTGGGAGTGCGCAGGACGCCGCAGAAAGTGTTCGGGACCCAAATGGGCCTGCGTAGAACGCCGTAGAAAGTGTTCGGGACCCAAATGAGAGTGCGCCGGACGCCGTAGAAAGTGTGCGGGACCCAAGTGGAAGTGCGAAGGACGCCATAGAAAGTGTTCGGGACCCAAATGAGAGTGCACCGGACGCCGTAGAAAGTGTGCGGGACCCAAGTGGGAGTGCGCCGGACGCCGCAGAAAGTGTGCGGGACCCAAGTGGGAGTGCGCTGGACTCCGTAATAAGTGTGCGGGACCCAAATGGGAGTGCATAGAACGCCGTAGATAGTGTGCGGGACCCCAGCAGGAGTGCGCAAGACGCCGTAGGACGTATGAGGGACCAAGGTGGGAGTGCGCCGGACGCCGTAGAAAGTGTGTGGGACCCAAATGAGAGGGCGCCAGACGCCGTAGAAAGTGTTCGGGACCCAAGTGGGAGTGCGCCGGACGCCGCAGAAAGTGTGCGGGACCCAAGTGGGAGTGCGCCGGACGCCGTAATAAGTGTGCGGGACCCAAATGGGAGTGCGCCGGAAGCCGTAGAAAGTGTGCGGGACCCAAGTGGGAGGGCGCCGGACACCGTAGAAGGAAGGTGTGCGGGACCCAAAAGGAAGTGAACAGGACGCCGTAGAAAGTGTGCGGGACCAAGGTAGAGGGCGCCGGACGCCGAAGAAAGTGTGCGGGACCCAAGGTAGAGGGCGCCAGACGCCGTAGGAATCTGTGCGAGACCCAAGTGGGAGTGCGCCGGACGCCGTAGAAAGTGTGCGGGACCCAAGTGGGAGTGCGCAGGACGCCGAAGAAAGTGTGCGGGACCCAAGTGGAAGTGCGTAGGACGCCGTAGAAACTGTGCGAGATCCAAGTAGGAGTGCGCAAGACGCCGAAGAAAGTGTGCGGGACTCAAGTGGGAGTGCGCAGGACGCCGAAGAAAGTGTGCGGGACCCAAGTGGAAGTGCGTAGGACGCCGTAGAAACTGTGCGAGACCCAAGTAGGAGTGCGCAAGACGCCGAAGAAAGTATGCGGGATCCAAGTGGAAGTGCGCCAAACGCCGTAGAAAGTGTGCGGGACCCAAGTGGGAGTGCGCAGGACGCCGAAGAAAGTGTGCGGGACCCAAGTGGAAGTGCGTAGGACGCCGTAGAAAGTGTGGGGGACCCAAGTGGGAGTGCGCAGGACGCCATAGGGAGTATGCGGGATCCAAGTGGAAGTGCGCCAAACGCCGTAGAAAGTGTGTGGGACCCAAGTGGAAGTGCGTAGGAAGCCGTAGAAAGTGTGTGGGACCCAAGGTAGAGTGCGCCGGACGCCGTAGAAAGTGTGTGTGACCCAAGGTAGAGTGCGCCGGACGCCGTAGAAAGTGTGCGGGACCCAAAAAGGGAGTGCGCAGGACGCCGAAGAAAGTGTGCGGGTCCAAGTGGAAGTGCGTAGGACGCCGTAGAAAGTGTGCGAGACCCAAGTGGGAGTGCGCAGGACGCCGCAGAAAATGTGCGGGACCCAAGTGGGAGTGCGCCGGACGCCGTAATAAGTGTGCGGGACCCAAATGGGCCTGCGTAGAACGCCGTAGAAAGTGTTCGGGACCCAAATGAGAGTGCGCCGGACGCCGTAGAAAGTGTGCGGGACCCAAGTGGAAGTGCGAAGGACGCTATAGAAAGTGTTCGGGACCCAAATGAGAGTGCACAGGACGCCGTAGAAAGTGTGCGAGACCCAAGTGGGAGTGCGCCGGACGCCGCAGAAAGTGTGCGGGACCCAAGTGGGAGTGCGCCGGACTCCGTAATAAGTGTGCGGGACCCAAATGTGCCTGCGTAGAACGCCGTAGATAGTGTGCGGGACCCCAGCAGGAGTGCGCAAGACGCCGTAGAACGTAAGTGGGACCAAAGTGGGAGTGCGCCGGACGCCGTAGAAAGTGTGTGGGACCCAAACGAGAGGGCGCCGGACGCCGTAGAAAGTGTGCGGGATCCAAATGAGAGTGCACAGGACGACGTAGAAAGTGTGCGGGACCCAAGTGGGAGTGCGCCGGACGCCGCAGAAAGTGTGCGGGACCCACGTGGGAGTGCGCAGGACGCCGCAGAAAGTGTTCGGGACCCAAATGGGCCTGCGTAGAACGCCGTAGAAAGTGTTCGGGACCCAAATGAGAGTGCGCCGGACGCCGTAGAAAGTGTGCGGGACCCAAGTGGAAGTGCGAAGGACGCCATAGAAAGTGTTCGGGACCCAAATGAGAGTGCACCGGACGCCGTAGAAAGTGTGCGGGACCCAAGTGGGAGTGCGCCGGACGCCGCAGAAAGTGTGCGGGACCCAAGTGGGAGTGCGCTGGACTCCGTAATAAGTGTGCGGGACCCAAATGGGAGTGCATAGAACGCCGTAGATAGTGTGCGGGACCCCAGCAGGAGTGCGCAAGACGCCGTAGAACGTATGAGGGACCAAAGTGGGAGTGCGCCGGACGCCGTAGAAAGTGTGTGGGACCCAAATGAGAGGGCGCCGGACGCCGTAGAAAGTGTTCGGGACCCAAGTGGGAGTGCGCCGGACGCCGTAGAAAGTGTGCGGGACCCAAGTGGGAGTGCGCCGGACGCCGTAATAAGTGTGCGGGACCCAAATGGGAGTGCGCCGGAAGCCGTAGAAAGTGTGCGGGACCCACGTGGGAGTGCGCCGGACGCCGTAGAAAGTGTGCGGGACCCAAGTGGAGCTGCGAAGGCCGCCATGGAAGGTGTTCGGCACCCAAATGTGAGTGCAGGGGACGCAGTAGAAAGTGTACGGGACCCAAGTGGGAGTGCGCCGGACGCCGCAGAAAGTGTGCGGAACCCAAGTGGAAGTGCGAAGGACGCCATAGAAAGTGTTCGGGACCCAAATGAGAGTGCACAGGACGCCGTAGAAAGTGTGCGAGACCCAAGTGGGAGTGCGCCGGACGCCGCAGAAAGTGTGCGGGACCCAAGTGGGAGTGCGCCGGACTCCGTAATAAGTGTGCGGGACCCAAATGTGCCTGCGTAGAACGCCGTAGATAGTGTGCGGCACCCCAGCAGGAGTGCGCAAGACGCCGTAGAACGTAAGTGGGACCTAAGTGGGAGTGCGCCGGACGCCGCAGAAAGTGTTCTGGACCCAAATGAGAGTGCGCCGGACGCCGAAGAAAGTGTGCGGGACCCAAATGGGCCTGCGTAGAACGCCGTAGAAAGTGTTCGGGACCCAAATGAGAGTGCACCGGACGCCGTAGAAATTGTGCGGGACCCAAGTGGGAGTGCGAAGGACGCCATAGAAAGTGTTCGGGACCCGAATGAGAGTGCACCGGACGCCGTAGAAAGTGTGCGGGACCCAAGTGGGAGTGCGCCGGACGCCGCAGAAAGTGTGCGGGACCCAAGTGGGAGTGCGCTGGACTCCGTAATAAGTGTGCGGGACCCAAATGGGAGTGCATAGAACGCCGTAGATAGTGTGCGGGACCCCAGCAGGAGTGCGCAAGACGCCGTAGAACGTATGAGGGACCAAAGTGGGAGTGCGCCGGACGCCGTAGAAAGTGTGTGGGACCCAAATGAGAGGGCGCCAGACGCCGTAGAAAGTGTTCGGGACCCAAGTGGGAGTGCGCCGGACGCCGCAGAAAGTGTGCGGGACCCAAGTGGGAGTGCGCCGGACGCCGTAATAAGTGTGCGGGACCCAAATGGGAGTGCGCCGGAAGCCGTAGAAAGTGTGCGGGACCCACGTGGGAGTGCGCCGGACGCCGTAGAAAGTGTGCGGGACCCAAGTGGAAGTGCGAAGGACGCCATAGAAAGTGTTCGGGACCCAAATGTGAGTGCAGAGGACGCAGTAGAAAGTGTACGGGACCCAAGTGGGAGTGCGCCGGACGCCGCAGAAAGTGTGCGGGACCCAAGTGGAAGTGCGAAGGACGCCATAGAAAGTGTTCGGGACCCAAATGAGAGTGCACAGGACGCCGTAGAAAGTGTGCGAGACCCAAGTGGGAGTGCGCCGGACGCCGCAGAAAGTGTGCGGGACCCAAGTGGGAGTGCGCCGGACTCCGTAATAAGTGTGCGGGACCCAAATGTGCCTGCGTAGAACGCCGTAGATAGTGTGCGGGACCCCAGCAGGAGTGCGCAAGACGCCGTAGAACGTAAGTGGGACCAAAGTGGGAGTGCGCCGGACGCCGTAGAAAGTGTGTGGGACCCAAACGAGAGGGCGCCGGACGCCGTAGAAAGTGTGCGGGATCCAAATGAGAGTGCACAGGACGACGTAGAAAGTGTGCGGGACCCAAGTGGGAGTGCGCCGGACTCCGTAATAAGTGTGCGGGACCCAAATGGGAGTGCATAGAACGCCGTAGATAGTGTGCGGGACCCCAGCAGGAGTGCGCAAGACGCCGTAGAACGTATGAGGGACCAAAGTGGGAGTGCGCCGGACGCCGTAGAAAGTGTGTGGGACCCAAACGAGAGGGCGCCGGACGCCGTAGAAAGTGTGCGGGATCCGAATGGGCCTGCGTAGAACGCCGTAGAAAGTGTTCGGGACCCAAATGAGAGTGCGCCGGACGCCGTAGAAAGTGTGCGGGACCCAAGTGGAAGTGCGAAGGACGCCATAGAAAGTTTTCGGGACCCAAATGAGAGTGCACCGGAAGCCGTAGAAAGCGTGCGGGTCCCAAGTGGGAGTGCGCCGGACGCCGCAGAAAGGGTGGGGGGCCCAAGTGGGAGTGCGCTGGACTCCGTAATAAGTGTGCGGGACCCAAATAGGAGTGCATAGAACGCCGTAGATAGTGTGCGGGCCCCCAGCAGGAGTGCGCAAGACGCCGTAGAACGTATGAGGGACCAAAGTGGGAGTGCGCCGGACGACGTAGAAAGTGTGCGGGACCCAAGTGGGAGTGCGCCGGACGCCGCAGAAAGTGTGCGGGACCCACGTGGGAGTGCGCAGGCCGCCGCAGAAAGTGTTCGGGACCCAAATGGCCCTGCGTAGAACGCCGTAGAAAGTGTTCGGGACCCAAATGAGAGTGCGCCGGACGCCGTAGAAAGTGTGCGGGACCCAAGTGGAAGTGCGAAGGACGCCATAGAAAGTGTTCGGGACCCAAATGAGAGTGCACCGGACGCCGTAGGAAGTGTGTGGGACCCAAGTAGGAGTGCGCCGGACGCCGCAGAAAGTGTGCGGGACCCAAGTGGGAGTGCGCTGGACTCCGTAATAAGTGTGCGGGACCCAAATGGGAGTGCATAGAACGCCGTAGATAGTGTGCGGGACCCCAGCAGGAGTGCGCAAGACGCCGTAGAACGTATGAGGGACCAAAGTTGGAGTGCGCCGGACGCCGTAGAAAGTGTGTGGGACCCAAATGAGAGGGCGCCGGACGCCGTAGAAAGTGTTCAGGACCCAAGAGGGAGTGCGCCGGGCGCCCCAGAAAGTGTGCGGGACCCAAGTGGGAGTGCGCCGGACGCCGTAATAAGTGTGCGGGACCCAAATGGGAGTGCGCCGGAAGCCGTAGAAAGTGTGCGGGACCCACGTGGGAGTGCGCCGGACGCCGTAGAAAGTGTGCGGGACCCAAGTGGAAGTGCGAAGGACGCCATAGAAAGTGTTCGGGACCCAAATGTGAGTGCACCGGACGCCGTAGAAAGTGTACGGGACCCAAGTGGGAGTGCGCCGGACGCCGCAGAAAGTGTGCGGGACCCAAGTGGGAGTGCGCCGGACTCCGTAATAAGTGTGCGGGACCCAAATGGGCGTGCGTAGAACGCCGTAGATAGTGTGCGGGACCCCAGCAGGAGTGCGCAAGACGTTGTAGAACGTATGTGGGACCAAAGTGGGAGTGCGCCGGACGCCGTAGAAAGTGTGTGGGACCCAAATGAGAGGGCGCCGGACGCCGTAGAAAGTGTTCGGGACCCAAGTGGGAGTGCGCCGGACGCCGCAGAAAGTGTGCGGGACCACCCAAGTGGGAGTGCGCCGGACGCCGTAATAAGTGTGCGAGACCCAAATGTGCCTGCGTAGAACACCGTAGATAGTGTGCGGGACCCCAGCAGGAGTGCGCAAGACGCCGTAGAACGTATGTGGGACCCAAGTAGAAGTGCGAAGGACGCCATAGAAAGTGTTCGGGACTCAAATGAGAGTGCACCGGACGCCGTAGTTAGTGTGCGGGACCCACGTGGGAGTGCGCCGGACGCCGTATAAAGTGTGCGGGACCCAAATGGGGGTGCGCAGAACGCCGAATTAAGTGTGTGGGACCCAATTGAGAGAGCGTCGGACGCCGTAGAAAGTGTGCGGGACCCACGTGGGAGTGCGCCGGACGCCGTATAAAGTGTGCGGGACCCAAATGGGGGTGCGCAGAACGCTGTAGTAAGTGTGTGGGACCCAATTGAGAGAGCGTCGGACGCCGTAGAAAGTGTGCGGTGACAATGTGAACGTGCGCAAGACGCCTTAGAAAGTGTGCGGGACCCAAATAGAAGCACGCCCGTGCCGATCATTTTTTCCGCAGGGCTACCGTAATCACCCTTGAGCAAAACATGATAACGAACGATAACACACGCTCATAACACGCGGGGTATAAAAGGGCAGAGGAGCGGTACGCATTCATTCACACATCGTTCTCTTCGAGAAGTCGCCGGGAAGTGGCTGAGGTGGTCGAAATTGTGCAAACACGTTTGTTGGCTATTACGATGTGCTCATATCCAAGGTGACACTTAGAAAATTTTTGAAGGAGGGTTACGGTTGCCCTGCGGAAAAATGATCGGCGTGAGCGTGCTTGTGACCCGAATGGGTGTACGCAGAACGCCGTAGAAAGTGTGCAGGACATCAGTGGGAGTGCCCAGCATCTCATAGAAAGTGTGTAGGACATCAGTGAAAGGGTGCAGGACATTAGTGGGAGTGTGCAGGACATCATAAAAAGTGTGCAGGATATCAGAGGGAGTGTGCAGGACATCAGTGGGCATGTGGAGGACGTCAAAGAAAGTGTGCAGGTCATCAGTGAAAGGGTGCGGAACATTAGTGGGAGTGCTCAGGACATCATAAAAAGTGTGCAGGATATCAGAGGGAGTGTGCAGGACATCAGTTGGAGTGCGCAGGACGTCATGGAAGGGGGGGGGGCAGGACATCAGTGGGTTTACTTTCATCTAACACCACCAGGCATAAATCATGTTAGAAAGGAAACCTTTAGGAAAAATAAATGAAATTCCTGAAAGTTTAGGTTCCTGGCAAAAGAAAAGATTTGGCATGGCCGTAGAAATATACTCAGCTAAAAAGGGAAGATAAAGAAAAATGAAAAAAGGTTTTGAAATATTCCTGAGAACGATTTGGCGTAGAATAATTTGTTTTCGGGAAATGAAGTGAAATAGTTGAAAGTATGATTTGGCAGTCGAGTTTGAACAAACTATTGATAAGAGTTGTGCAAAACGAGAGATCGCCTTGTCTGTGCTTATCCGTAAAACATATCAAAGCGAAATCACGCGTGAAATGGGAAGCATAAAAACTTTTCCGGGAGCTGTAATGCGGTGGTCTTCACGTATTAGGTGAAGCTAAATCAACACGCGTGACTTCGCTTTGATATGTTCTACGGATAAGCACAGACAAGGCAATCTCTCGTTCTCCACAACTCTTATGAATAGTTGGTTCAAACTCGACTGCCAAATCATACTTTCAACTATTTCACTTCATTTCCCGAAAAACAAATTATTCTACGCCAAATCGTTCTCAGGAATATTTCAAAACCTTTTTTCATTTTTCTTTATTTTCCCTTTTTAACTGAGTATATTTCTATGGCCATGCCAAATCTTTACTTTTGCCAGGAACCTAAACTTTCAGGAATTTCATTTATTTTTCCTAAAGGTTTCCTTTCTAACATGCTTGATGCCTGGTGGTGTTAGATGAAAGTAAACCCACTGATGTCCTGCCCCCCCCCCCCTTCCATGACGTCCAGCGCACTCCGACTGATGTCCTGCACACTCCCTCTGATGTCCTGCACACTTTTTATGATGTCCTGCGCACTCCCACTAATGTCCTGCACCCTTTCACTGATGTCCTACACACTTTCTATGAGGTGCTGCACACTCCGACTAATGTCCTGCACACTCTCACTAATGTCCTGCACCCTTCAACTGATGGCTTGCACACTTTCTTTGACGTCCTGCACACGCCCACTGATGTCCTGCACACTTCCTCTGATGTCGTGCACACTTTCTATGATGTCCTGCACACTCCCACTAATGTCCTGCACCCTTTCACTGATGTCCTACACACTTTCTATGAGGTGCTGCACACTCCCACTATAGTCCTGCACACTCCCACTGATGTCCTGCACACTTTCTACGGCGTTCTGCGCACACCCATTTGGGTCCGGCACTTTCTACGGTGTCCAACGCACTCTCATTCGGATCCCACACACTTTCTACGGCGTTCTGCGTACACCCATTCGGGTCACAAGCACGCTCATGCCGATCATTTTTCCGCAGGGCAACCGTAACCCTCCTTCAAAAATTTTCTGAGTGTCACCTTGGATATGAGCACATCGTAATAGCCAACAAACGTGTTTGCACAATTTCGACCACCTCAGCCACTTCCCGGCGGCTTCTCGAAGAGAACGGTGTGTGAATGAATGCATACCGCTCCTCTGGCCTTTTATACCCCGCGTGTTATGAGCGTGTGTTATCGTTCGTTATCATGTTTTGCTCAAGAGTGATTACGGTAGCCCTGCGGAAAAAATGATCGGCACGGGCGTGCTTCTATTTGGGTCCCGCACACTTTCTACGGCGTCCGGCGCACTCCCACTTGGGTCCCGCACACTTTCTGCGGCGTCCGGCGCGCTCCCACTTGGGTCCCGCACACTTTCTGCGGCGTCCGGCGCACTCCCACTTGGGTCCCGAACACTTTCTACGGCGTGCGGCGCCCTCTCATTTGGGTCCCACACACTTTCTACGGCGTCCGGCGCACTCCCACTTTGGTCCCACATACGTTCTACGGCGTCTTGCGCACTCCTGCCCCGCACACTATCTACGGCGTTCTACGCAGGCCCATTTGGGTCCCGCACACTTATCACGGAGTCCGGCGCACTCCCCCTTGGGGCCCGGACACTTTCTGCGGCGTCCGGCGCACTCCCACTGGGTCCCGCACTCTTTCTCCGGCGTACGGTGCCCTCTCATTTGGGTCCCAAACACTTTCTATGGCGTCCTTCGCACTTCCAATTGGGTCCCGCACACTTTCTACGGCGTCCGGCGCACTCTCATTTGGGTCCCGAACGCTTTCTAGTGCGTTGTACGCAGGCCCATTTGGGTCCCGCACACTTTATATGGCGTCCTTCGCACTTCCACTCGGGTCCCGCACACTTTCTACGGCGTACGGTGCACTCTCATTTGGGTCCCAAACACTTTCTATGGCGTCCTTCGCACTTCCACTTGGGTCCCGCACACTTTCTACGGCGTCCGGCGCACTCTCATTTGGGTCCCGCACACTTATTACGGCGTCCGGCGCACTCCCACTTGGGTGGTCCCGCACACTTTCTGCGGCGTCCTGCGCACTCCCACTTGGGTCCCGCACACTTTCTACGGCGTCCGGCGCCCTCTCATTTGGGTCCCACACACTTTCTACGGCGTCCGGCGCACTCCCACTTTGGTCCCACATACGTTCTACGGCGTCTTGCGCACTCCTGCTGGGGTCCCGCACACTATCTACGGCTTTCTACGCAGGCCCATTTGGGTCCCGCACACTTATTACGGAGTCCGGCGCACTCCCACTTGGGTCCCGCACACTTTCTGCGGCGTCCGGCGCACTCCCACTTGGGTCCCGCACACTTTCTACGGCGTCCGGTGCACTCTCATTTGGGTCCCGAACACTTTCTATGGCGTCCTTCGCACTTCCGCTTGGGTCCCGCACACTTTCTATGGCGTCCTTCGCACTTCCACTTGGGTCCCGCACACTTTCTACGGCGTCCGGCGCACTCTCATTTGGGTCCCGAACACTTTCTACGGCGTTTTACGCAGGCCCATTTGGGTCCCGCACACTTATTACGGCGTCCGGTGCACTCCCACTTGGGTCCCGCACACTTTCTGCGGCGTCCTGCGCACTCCCACTTGGGTCCCGCACACTTTCTACGGCGTCCGGCGCACTTCCACTTGGGTCCCGCACACTTTCTACGGCGTCCGGCGCACTCTCATTTGGGTCCCGAACACTTTCTACGGCGCTCTACGCAGGCCCGTTTGGGTCCCGCACACTTATTACGGCGTCCGGCGCACTCCCATTTGGGTCCCACACACTTTCTAGGGCGTTCTGCGCACACCCATTTGGGTCCCGCACGTTTTCTACGGCGTCTTTTGCACTCCTGCTGAGGTCCCGCACACTATCTACGGGCGTCTGCGAACACCCATTTGGGTCCCACACACTTTCTACGGCGTTCTGCGCACACCCATTTGGGTCCCGCGCACTACCTACGGCGTTCTGTGGCGCACTTCTGAGTCACACGGTGCGGCGTTCCAAAAAGTACTTCCGAGATCCCGCCGTATTGATTGAAGCGTTGCCCCGTCAAATCCTGAGCAAAAGCCTATCAGTAACAGTGTTCATTTCACTAGTTCATTTTTACGAATGAGTAAACGTCGGATGGTTTATAATAACATGTTTACGTGTTTTTGTCTTACTTGACCCCCAATTTTGAGGTCCCGCAAAAATTTAGCTACCAACTTCAAATTTCGTCAGGAGCTAGGTGCAATCATAACCAACTTTCTGGCCAAAAATGAGCTCTCTAGCTCAACGATAAGTGTTCCAACAAGATCGTGAACGCCAACTGAAAAAAAGGAGATGAACATTTTTTCGACCAAAATGACGTGGTTTTGACACTTTTTCTCAAATCTCAGGTAACCATTCCGGACCATTTTTTGAAGAGTTGTTTAACTTTCTAAAGTATATTAAATGCAAAAAGAACGGTCTTCCTACGTTTACTCTGGACCCTGATACTGAGATCAGGGGGTTGCGCAATGGCGAATCAAAGCCAAATCTGGTGAGCGCTTCGCGCTCACCACAATTCCATGATACTGTGCGCATCTACGTTCTTCATAATGCTTCCGTAATCCTTGCGCAATCAATTCATGTGCTACAGTTTCAGTAAAATGAAAAACTTTTGAAAAAGGAAATTTCAGGGAAGTTTGTTCACAATTGTTCTATATTTTTTTCTGGGAAGACGAGAATCTCGACACACGTAAAGTCCAGTGTTTCGGGAAATCATCCGTATTTACAGCCAAATTTCGTTATTCTTTTTGTCCAAATTCCTCCTGCAGAATCTTTGAATTTTGAAAGATAGTTGTAGCGAATTTGGTGCTTTATGTGTTGGTTGAAAAAAATCTTTAGGCGAGAATACATGTTAGCGTCCGGCAATCCTTGAATTGAATAGAGGGCATTTTTTTGAAAATCTCTTGAAAAACTCTCATGACAGTTTCTGCTCGTAAGCCAAAACCTCGAGCACTAGGTCAATCAGACTAGCATTACCTTTTACCCTCCATTGTGCGTAGTCGTACTGCTATCGTAAGAGACACAGCTGCATCTTAGCACGACTGGTTTGACATATTGAATTGTTTCGTAATTCTTTGCCATTGGTGTTCCCATCACTCGATGACAAGTTCTTAAAATAACTGTTTTGCCACCGCCGAAAAATATTAACGTTTTGTCACATTCGCACCAATGTCTAAAATTTCAGAAGCTTGACTTCGATTTTTTCATATCATTTGAAAAAATCGTGAAAAAGAAATCTCAGCTGTGCTCGGCTAATCGATCGTAGGTTTCAGCCGTAAAATGGCGCGCGCCGTGCGTGTTTGCGTACGCTGGGGTTAGCTTCCCCTCGGGCATTGGGGGTACCAGCCGAGGTGATTTCGAACGAGGGGGCTGATCCGAGGATACGAATTCGGGGGCGGAGTCGTGCTTCGCGCGAGCCGAGGGCGAAAGGGGCTCGTCCGAGGGGGCAACGCCGTTTTCCTCGTAAGACCTTTCAAAACAGCAGCAGCGCCCTCCTTCAAACATGTCATCATTCTCTCATCATTTGCAGACAAAATGCCTATTTCTACTTTTAGCCTTCATTTTCATTTCATTTTCATGTATTACACGGTAGAAACCCTGTGAAAGACGAACAAAAAACGAAATACAGCAGATAACTCTCAAGTGCCTTCTTGAATTCAATGAATTTCCCAACTACCAACCCTGACCGAAGTAACTTATCAAACTCAGACCCCGCCCTGTTGAAAAATAAGTGCTGTTTCACATTCCGCCTGGCCCGAACAAGACCCAATTTCACCGGCGCTCCCCTAGTAGTTGATGGCCTCAGGTTGAACAGCCGGCTAACCTTAATATAGTATGCAGCAATGGAAGTAGGACCTGGTGAGGTTGCGGACTCGTCCTAACATACGGTAGTTCGTTAGTGGTATCACTAATTTTTCATAGTTCACTGTCAATTCAATAAATCCTTGTCGTCAACTATAATAATATAAGGTGGTAAAAAGGTTATAAATTCAAGTATTATGGAGCAGTAATAGTCAAAGAAGTGTAGAAGTAGTATTAAAGTACTAGTAGTGGCATAGTAACGGTGAAAAGATAGTGGAATACGACGAAAACCGTTTTTACGGTTTTGAATTCCCGCGCTTTACTGGAAAAAGGTCCGCGGATCAGCCGCCAAGAAAAGCGGGGTTGGTCCGAGGGCGCTCGGGGGCTGCTGCCGAGTTTGGGACGCCCGGATGAGTCCCCGACGGACACTCGGCTGGTGCCCCCCGAATGTCCGAGCCCGACGCTATCGAGCTCATGTGCATACGGGCAGGGCACCGACTCTCGGGGTGCCTGCCCTGCCCTTGCCCCGCCGTGTGCGTTGATGCATCCGTTCCCTGGGGTTTGCCGTGCGCTCAAATTGGCAACTTCGGGCTCTTTTGGGGCTCTTCCTGGCTCGTTTACATGCGTTCTTTCGACGTCAACGTTACAGTGTGCCCCTCCACTACCCAATCCTGGTGGCAACTGTTACACATTTTTTGTCATGAACGCTGCCTTTAAAGACCCTAAATCTCAACCCGGTTTTGTCCCGGTTTCCGGGGTAAACCCGGGACGAGGTTTGAAATCCTTAAATTACATTAAACATCGAGGGCGGTAGTAATCTGGCTCGAAAGGAGTTTTCACTATAATTTTCGATTTTGAGATCAATCGCTAAATCGATTGTTTGGCCCCCGAGTAGAAGTGAAATGACGAAGAAATAGAGAAAAACGCATCGGAAGTTCGCGAAATCCTCTACTCTCACCCGGCTTAATTACTCTCAGTGGAACCGTTTGTTGTGACAATGAAATCGTTTGTGGACCCGTCTTTTGTTACTCTCTATTTCGTGTTGCTCCGTTCTTTCCTTCGGATCCTATCTAATACTGTTTTGCCTAAAATATTCTTTCATTTTTGACTAGCCCCATTTTTTACCGGTGACAACCACCGTGAACATGTTCATCCAATCGGACAACTAGTCCAAGCCGGAAAGCAATGCCACTGAAATAAGGCGATTTAGTGCGTTTTTCACCGTTTCTTCGTAATTTTGGTAACACTTGGTTCCCAACGCACTGTTTTGAGTGGAAAACTCGGGAACGAAAATCATCGTGAACGCTGCCTTTAATATGCAACTTAAATCGTTGATTTGAGTAGCATCTGAGCGACATCTGTGTAACAGCTTAGAAACTTTGTTTGATGCATAAGGATGCTCTAGGTAAAGTCTTGACTCATAATGAGCAAATTAGCTCTAAATCAGACCCAGATACTCGCGGCCAGGGTTCGGCGCGGGGTGTGGATCAGGGGTGTGCGAAAAATTCTTTTCGGTAAATTTTTTTACCGAAACTTTTTCCCGAACTTTTTTTTTCGGTAAATACGATAAAAACGGAAAATTCGGAACGAATTCTGACTCCGACTTTGATATATATTCCATTGTTATATGTAAGAATACGATAGCGCAAATGACCAATACTATTTATGTATCATTTTCAATAGTGCATGAGGATAGTGCAAATAATGAGTGAGTTTTACATATTAACCTGAGCTCGACGGCTGAAGCTGATCAGCGAGAGGTTGATTCTGAGAAAAAGTAACATTTCAAAATTTTCTGTCGTCAGGTCTTTCTGTAGTTACTCAAAATCAGGGCACCTGAGGAAAACATCCATTCCGCCTCAGCTGTGCCAGGAGGCGCGCAAAAGTACGTATTGGTGTGTGCTAGTACGATGATTTCACAATGGAGTCGTTCCAGAACTGCAGTGGGTTCAGTGTGGTGTCCGGGGGCTCCAAAAGACATTCAGTTCCTGAATAATCTGCTTCAGGACTCTGCTAATTGAAAAAATTCCAGTTACTGAAATATCTGCTTCAGAACTCTATGTATATATGTATTTCTCGGAGTAGTATTTCGATATGGGGAGGCACGTGGCATAAAAGGTTAAAAGATCGTTGGATTATTCAGAAAGTAAGCCAAAAGGGTTAGAAAGAGTAACAAAAAGAAGGATGAAGAAGGATATCATGCCAAATGCATGCCATAACAGTAGCGAACCTGTGAAATACGAGTAAGAAATAGGCCGATTGAGCTAAAAACACCCAACATTTCTTTTCGGTAAAAATTCCGGTAAAATTTGAGAAATAATCGGTAAATCGGTAAATTAAAATTTACCGAAAACCACCGGTAAATCCGGAAAATCGGTAAATCGGTAAACGGAAAATGCCCAGGGGGTCTGAGCTCCACCGGGAGGCCACGTAAATCATTCTAACCCTGGGTCGTAGGTGCACTGCCTAGAAAATTTTTTTGCGAATAATTCTGTAAAACCGTCCAATAAACATGAAACCTTGTTGTAATTAAATTTACGTAATGTTAAAATTATAGAAAAGGTTCTTCCACGGTTTAATATAAGGCACGTAGGTTCTGGGCGTGTATCCTGGATAGTTGTGTACTGAATTGCTAGTGAAAACAGATTGGAAGCTACGGAATGGGGCGGAAGAAGAGAGCGGATACGATGAATGAAGTTATTGGAAAAGGCGAAGACGACGAGATGTACCAAAAAATAACTATGTTTTCAGAGAAAAACAGGTCATTTTAAATTCATGGAAAACACGCTTAATAAGTGATTAGATACTAAAATAGGTGCGTCAACATTAGCCAGACCAAACATGGCAAAAACACCCGCTAGTTGGAAAGAGCGTCATCTAATCTAGGTACGTTTCGGATTTCATTCTCCGAAACGCACTCATACACGAAACCACTACGCGGATTCGATCTCGCAAAGTGCCTAATTTTCGGAAAAAATAGAACTCACATTTTTTGCAAAGTGATGGTCACCAAAATAAGATATTCGAGTAGAGAGTGGTAGATTTACCCTGCATACAAGTTTTCAGCCTCTAAGATAGACGCTAAAAGGCACTTCTCTGTGTAACCCACACCTGTCGCAGGTGCGGTCGCGCTGGAAGTCTACATTTTTGCAGGGTATGAGTCAGGAGAATACGATGATCGAGTCCAGCGTGGCCAATTTACCCTTGATACTCACTTTCGCCGTCCAACATAGATGCTGAACACCGCTACAGTATAAGGCGAAATGTCCACACCTAAATGCACTGGCTAGGTGTGGACATTTATGCTCAAAACATCAAGTGTCCACATCTAGTATTTTTTTTGTAAGGCGTCCTCTGGGAGCGAGTAAAGTTTCATTCGGTAGGGTTACAAACCTAGTTTCTTAGTTTTGCTCAAATCCGGGGTAGCTCACTTGGAAGTTAAGTTACAGGTGTTTTAAAAGTCTTCTTCAGGTTTGTGGACTTTGACGTCTTTTTACGTTTTTTTTTTCCTTGTTCCGCTTCCTATGTAGCGGTCTTCGGCGTTACACTGAGACGGTAAAAGATTGTAGATAGGGTAAATCGACCACGCTGGGACTCAAATATCCTACTCTCGTCACCCCTAAATTTCGAAATTGTCGACTTCCGGCTGGACCACACCAGAGAAGTGTGAGGCCTTATACTGTAGCGGTGTTCAGCATCTATGTTGGACGGTGAAAGTGAGTATGTAGGGTAAATCGGCTTTGCTGGACTCAAATATCTTACTCTCAGGACACCTAACTTTCAAAAATGCCCCTTTTCAGCGGGACCACACTTGAGAAAAGTGTGAGGCCACACAGAGTAGTACCTTTCAGCGTCCATCTTAGAGGCTGAAAGTTTGTATATGGGGTTAATCTACCACTCTCGACTCGAATATCTTACTTTCGTGGCCCTTACTTTGCAAAAAAATGTGAGGTCTAATGTTTTGTGAAAATTAAGCACCTTGCGGGATCGAACCCGTGTCGTGTTTCGTGTATGAGTGGGTTTAGGAGAATAAAATTCGCAACGTAGCCAGATCGGATGACGCTCTTTCGAACCAGAAGTCCATACATCTGAAGTGACATGTTATTCTTGGACTTGCTAAATGAATTCACAAACTCATATTAATTTGAAAACACATTTATTTCTTCATGGATATCCCGTATTCCTGACCTTAGCCAATCACTTCATCTTCTCCACGCTTCTTTTTCACCACATATATGCCTTAGCTTCCTACCCGGAATCATTCATAACTTCTGGATACACGTTCAAACCTGTGTGTCTTATATTCAACATTAGGAAAGCCTTCACTATGATCAAAACCCTTACTTTAGCTAAGTTTTTCAAAAACGCAAGCATCTTCATGTAATCCGTCAAGAAAAGCCTCGTCCGTGATCTTTCTCAATTTTAATCTCTTATTTTTTTGAAATGGTTGTTCTTCTTCAAATTATACATCTTTTAGAATAAGTTGTTCCTTTTATTTCAATTTTACTATAAAAACAAACAATTAACACTCCTGGGAGGAGGTCCGAGAAAATCGCCAAAAAGTTGACCTATAACGCTTCTGGGAGGGGGTCTGAGAAAATCGCCAAAAGTTTGCTTTTAGAAGGGGGTCTGAGAAAAGTTAGCCTTGTCCACACCTCGTGTCGAACCCTGCTCGCGGCTTAGTAAGGCAGCACGAGGGGATTACTAACGCGGTTACTCGTCGAGGTGTGAGCCCCTTTCGTTCCCCCAACTGTTGCCCAGGGCACCAAGTTGTGTCCTCTTGCTCCGCTCACTGCCCCAACTGCTGCTCGTATAGTGGCCCCACGTGCTGCTACAGTCGCCCCAACTGCTCCAATCGTTTTCCCAACTGCTGCTCCTCATTGTGGCCTCAACTGCTGCTCCTCATTGTGGCCCCAACTGCCGCTGTTATTTCCCTAATTGCTGCTCATCATGGCCCCAACTGCTGCTCTTCATTTATGATCTTTACTTTGTTTCTCATAACCCTTTTACCGCAGGGGATATGTCGAGCTCAGCAGCAGCGCTGAGTTTCCCTATCAACAAAGAGACCTCATTGAGGCTCATTCATATATACAACGGTTGATTCATCCTCGTTTATATCCATTGATCTTCGCCACAGTTGAAGGAAATGATGCTGGCACTACGGGCTGTCTCATGCCCACCCTAAGCGGCCTCGTATCTGGCACCAGTTTGCGAGGGCCGTTCAACACAGGCCTCGGTCAGTAGTGAATGTAAGTCTCCAAAAACATTTCTTGGCACTGGATTTCTCTATACCTGGAACAAGAATTGATTTTCACTCGGTATCGTGACGGTGGAGACGTGAATTAGGCGTGAGAATCTATTTCTCTCGTTTTAAAGGCGAATTATGACTTTCTTTGTACAAAAAGTTACATCCACATATTCCAAGATTGAAGTTCTTCTCAGAATATTTTTAAGCCGCTGAAATTCACACTGTATGGAGGAATGTCCAGAGTTAAACAGAATTCAAATAACAGAGTATTCATCATTTATTGATGTCCCTGTATATGGTAATTTCTTTTCTTCCGAGAAACAACGATCCTAGGATTTCTCGAAAATTTTTTCTTCTTTCTGAATTATTGTCGCGAACATTTTTCGGATGGGTTCGAATTATTAATTTTATTGGAAAGTTGTTTTTGAGAGGTGTCGGCTTCGAATTCTGTGAGCATTGTGCTTTTCGTGAAGAAAAGGTATTTATTCACCATTTCGCTTAATTTTAGGCAAACCATCGTCGTTCAGCATTTGAAAAATTCAAGTCTTCGTCCAAAACCAAAACAATTGTTTATATAAAAAATGCGAGTAAAGTTTGAGTTCATGTATACGCATTTCAGAGTGAGAAGATGATTTTTTTAAATTTCCGACTTACACCTTCCAGTTAAAAAAAGGCAAAATGTTGCAAATCTGGAAGAACACGCTAAATAAATCATTTTAGAGGAGCCGAACATCTCTCGAATTTCTGGCCGGTTTCACACAACCACCATCCGATAAGAGTGACGACTCATCCCTTTTCCCAGAAGAACTCGTCAGGTTTTTAGCCGAGCTGAACCCATTCAAATTGTTTGCAAGGATCTACTTTTCTCGAGGGTGCCATTTTATAGTGAGATTTTCCTCAGAGTGTGGGTTTTTATAATCAGTAAAATGCCAATAGTTTTTCTCGAAGACTCGATGCAACGAAAATGTGAATCTTGCATAAAAGTGCCACGTTTGAAGAGGTCGCGCGCTCATAGAAGTGAGCTCTCCGCGCAATGGGTTGGCCACCACCGCACGTTCAGTCAGCGATGGAGTCATAGAAGGGCGACCAGTTGGAGATGAACTGGATGTGTTGAAAAATGCCTTCGAGCAGTCGGCAGTTAGTAGCGTCAGGTCGCGGCGATTTGGCGATAGGATGGCAGTGTGACTTGGTCAACGGCGACCGGGCGGCGCCTGGTCTTTAACTCGTAGGCAAACTGGCATTAAATTGACAAACTTTTGCTGCAGATTCACGGATAGGAATCGTTTGACTTCAACTCCCTCTATTGTTTTTTGCCAGCAACAGATATTGGTACAGTCGACCTGATAACAGGACTGTCGAAAAGGTGTACAGCGGGAAAGGTGTGCAGAAACCATTCAGATTGCACTCACTGATCCGGAAATTTGAAAACACCAGCAATGTCGCAAAAAACGACTATGAACGAGCACAAAAAGTTCTATGCGGACCTAAACCTGAGTGTTCCGCTCACGCTACGCCCACTCCTTTCAACAAAACTCACTCCATTTGATAATCGGTTGCCTTCTTATAGTCGAGTTTTCAGTCAGACATTTCTATCGGTAGCCATTGAGAAAGTGGGCGTGCGGACATTCAAGTTTAGGGCCGTATAGGGCAATTTTGTGATCGTTTTTAGCCGTTTTTGAGCATTATTAATGCAGAGAGCCCCGGTTCTTCCGATTTAAGTTAGAAATCCGAACTGTTTTGATCGTGGACACTGCCTTCGAGGTATTCCGTGTGATATGGCTGGAGATCGAACGGTTGTATTACTCTATACAACTTCCCAGGAAATGGGCATGTTCATGTTTTTGAAAGAAGAGAACTCTCCATGTTGATTATGAGTATGGTCGTAGTTACCTAAGGGACCACTTTTAGCAGTGTTAACACACTGTGCTGGCCACAGCACAGAGCGAAGAATGGAGAACGAGGGCAGCACGTGCT